>FTLJ01000930.1:0-31092 GCA_900155495.1 Porogramme epimiltina
ATTCTGAATCGTCATCCCTCACGGACAACATTCATACTACTGCCATTGGCCATCTCATCGAGCGCACGACCCAGCTACTCAATAGGCTCAACCAGGCGGACGCTCTCACGCTCACAAATCGTCTCAAGCGACAACATCTCCTGGGCGCGGACGTCAGCCACCTCTCTCGCACGACGGTCAACGCCATCGTGAATGACGTGACCGCCCTTCGAGGACAATTCCGTGCGTTCCTAGAGGACGAGAAGACTACCACAACGTGCACACGTCGCGACCTTCGCAGCTTGTTGAAGTTGTTCAAAGACGTCTTCACCGAGCTCGGCCAAATGCGTGTCACCCTCAACGATGTCATTCTCGATCCTACCGTCGCCGGAAAAGTCAGCGAAATGGCACTGAACCCGTCGAAGGCGCATGCTGCTGAGGTTGCGTCTGGTACCACAGGGAACAGTGCACCGTCATGGATGGCCCCCATCTCAAAGCTTCTAGGGCTTCCTGGTGGGAGTGGCACCTCGCAAGACGCTGCCGCATCGCGTGCCCTCTCCCCTCCTGCGCGCAACCTCGGCCGAGGACGTCCACCGCCCCGCGTCGTCCCAAAGCTGCAGCCCGCGCTTTCCGCCTCGGCAATGACTGTCAACGTCGAGTTCAGCGGCGCAGGCGTCGGCCGTTCCGTCACGAGCACACATTCCGCCCACCCGTCCCGCGCTACTTTCGGCCCGCTCAGCGCCCTGCCAAGCGGTCCGTCCAGTTCAGGCACGCAGGCCATCGCGCAGCCCGTCCCGCGCGCGGATCTCTCCAGGAGCGTCATGGGCATCTTCGCCGGGGCCCCGAAGCCGGCGGAGCGGGACCCGTGGATCGTCATCCCGCGCCCGCCCAGCAGCGCGACTACGGCCGAGCGCAAGGTGAACCGGACCACGAGCATGGCAACTGGGCTCGGTACCTCGACCATCGGTCGGTCGACCCTACGGCCCTCGGCAGGCGCTGGGAAGCGGCTCTCGCGCATCGTCGATGCAGTCATTGATTCACCGCAGGTCCCCAGGGAAGATGCGGGGCAGGCCTCGGACGACAGCGGTGGGCCCCCGCCCGCGCTCGAGCGCGCTCTACGGCGCGGCCTGTCGGACTCGTCCATCCGGACGACGTTCACGCAGCACGGTGGGGAGGAGGCGCCCGACGCCGAGTCTGAGAGTAGCGGGGGTGCGGCACAGCCGTCCAACACCCAGTCGGTCCTTCAGGCCCTCTCGAGGAAGGTGCAAGCGTTCCGGTTCGTGACCGCAGCGGCGTCCACCCAGACGTCAGGAGAGGAAGGGGCACCTCCTACCTCGGCAAAGTCGTCGCAGTCAAGACCGCAGACACCCGTTGCGAGGGCGAGCACAGTCGATGACCCTACGACGCCGCGCCGGTCCCCTCCGAGGGCGATTCCGCCACGGAAGGGCACAGGTGGCGGAGGCGCGGGGGGCGCAGAGGCTGGCGCTCCTGCGAGCACGAGCTTGTTCGGGCTTTCGTCCTGGACAGCGGGGTACGACGAGATGGAGGACGCGGAGCGGCCGGTAGGGGGACCATACTATGCGGGCAGCCCACGCGAGGAGGGCTTTGGTCAGCGGAACTGGACGCGAGACAGGGAGTTCTAGCTGTCATTGGTTGGAGGTGGGCTCTCGATGCTGTGCATGTGCTGTGTATGTTGTATATTTCACAGTGTAAATTATCGCTTTCTCTGGATACCCTACGAGTATGCGTTAATGCTATACCTCGTCGTTCGCTCGTTTTCATCTTATTATCGCTCGCTGGCAGGTTTCGTAGGTTACACTCGACGGATCGCTTTCGTGACCTGTCAGCCGCCCTTTATAGGCGCCTGCCTGCTTGCCCGCCGACCACCATGTCGGTGTTGTTCGAAACCTCTCTCGGCGACATCGTGATAGACCTCGAGACTCAGTCATGTCCTAAAACTTGCGAAAACTTCCTCAAGCTATGCAAAGTGTACTATTATAACCTTAACGCGTTCTTCAATGGTATGTCGCGTCCTCTTGTTCCCCGCTCGCGCACTCTACTCACACCATTATGACCAGTCTCGAAGGACTTTCTGGCTCAGGTCGGTGACCCTACAGCTACAGGCACCGGCGGAGAGTCCATCTGGTCTTTGATAGGCTCGCAGAACAGCAGCAGCAACAGCAGTGACAAACCCCCGCGCTATTTCACGCCCGAATTCATACCGCGCCTCAAGCACCGGACGCGGGGCACAGTCTCGATGGCGGTTGCGCCTGCGGTTGGTGAAGAGCACAAGGGCGGTTGCGGGAGCCAGTTCTTCATCACACTGGCGGACAACGTGGAATACCTCGACGGGAAGCATGCGGTGTTCGGGCACGTCGTCGAAGGGCTCGACACGCTCGAGAAGCTCAACGACATCTTTGTGGACCACGATGGACGGCCGCTGAAGGACGTACGGATACGGCATGTGGAGATACTAGGTGCGTCGCGCTCCCGTCTGTGGCGGTTGTATGCGGGTTGTATGCAGGGCCTGACACGCATGCGTGCTTGTCAGAGGACCCTTTTGAAGACCCCGCTGGCCTGGTCGTACCCAAGGAACCCCCAATACGGCCTCCGGATAACTCGACCCGCATTGCGGAGGACGAGGATCCTTTGGAGACGATGCCTGAGGAGGAGGCAGAGGAGATCCGACGGAAGAAGGCAGCGCAAGCCTCGGCGCTGACGCTCGAGATGGTCGGGGACCTGCCGTTCGCGAACGTTCGGCCGCCGGAGAACGTGCTGTTCGTGTGCAAGCTGAACCCGGTCACGCGCGACGAGGACCTGGAGCTCATCTTCTCGCGCTTCGGGACGATTATGAGCTGCCAGGTCATCCGCGACAAGAAGACGGGTGATTCGCTCCAATACGCGTTTATCGAGTTCGACAAGCGCGAGGACGCAGAGCAGGTGCGTGCTCGCGTGATCTTTTTACGGCTGTAGCTAAAGCTATAACGGCAGGCGTACTTCAAAATGCAGAATGTGCTCGTGGATGATCGCCGGATATGGGTGGACTTGTGAGCATTACAGTTACGCCGTCCCTAACGTATTCTGACACCCGAATAGCTCGCAATCCGTTGCACGCATGAACACGCACTGGTCTAACGATATCAAGATGGGCGCTCCCGCGCGAGGAGGCGGGCGCGGCCGTGGCCGTGGCGGCTTTGGTGGCCGTGATGATTTGGAGGCAACCAGGCGGTATAGGGAGCAGCCACGAGGCGGTGGAGGCGATTATGGGATGGTGTTTGACGTTCCCGACAACAGGCGGAAACATCGGAGCCGCAGCCGGAGCCCACGACGGCGTCCCCGAGAGCGTTCCAAAGACCGGTCGCGGCACTCACGGTCTCCCCGTCGAGATCGAGATGACGTCCGGGACAGGGACAGGCGCCGAAGTCGAAGCCGCGACTACCACCGTTCTAGGGAACAGTATGACCGCAGACGTTGAGGAAGGTTATTCGAGGACCCTGTTCCGTATGTGGCTTGTCTGGCTCTGTTCAGGCGGTTCCCCTCCTCGTCAGTCTGATTTTGTATAGCCAGGCGCTGCCAAGGAACACGTTAGTATCTCACCAATGATCATTCTTGGTGTCTCCAGCCGCCCACGTCCCTAGCCCCTATATAAAGGCTGCTACTGCATCTCCCCTATTCGCCTTTCCACTATGTCCCGCACCCTCTTCAACTTCCCGGACGCTGACATCGTTCTTCGCTCCGCCCATGATACCTCCAAAGGCAACGCCCTCTTCGAGCCGATCGACTTTTCTGTCCACCGATGTGTCCTGTCAGCTGCGTCGCAATTCTTCGAGGGCCTGTTTTCACTCCCTCAACCCCCCTCTAAACCGACTGGACGCCTCCCCGTTATCCCCTTCACGGAGACAGAAGCTGTCCTCGACACGCTCCTCCGTTACATCTATCCCGTTCCGAAACCCGTGATTCGATCACTAGAGGAGCTCGCCCCCGCCCTCGAGGCGGCTCACAAATATGATGTCCAAGCCGCCACCGACGGTCTACGCAAGAACCTGGTCGCGCCGGAGCTCCTCCGCAAACACCCCCTGAGGGTCTACGCCATCGCTAGTCGATACAACCTCGAGGAGGAAGCCCGCATCGCATCCACAGCCACGCTCGCAGCAGGTCTTCTCACCCAGCCTCTCCATGAGGACCTCAAAGCCATGACCGCCTTCGCGTACCACCGTCTGGCGGTCCTCCACGAGCGGCGCGCGTCAGAGGCGATCAAGCTATTGGTGTTGCCGGACGAGGTGCGCTGTCGGCTCTGTAGCGGGGCGCAATACGTCCGTTGGGCCGCTGCACCAGCACGCGGCGGGGCGACACCGGTGAGCGGGAAACCGCCCAAGTGGTGGGCGCCGTACCAGGAGCGGGCGCGGGAAGAGCTGAGAGCGCGACCCGCGTCAGGGGTCGTGGTGTCGATGCAGTTCTTGCAGGAGGCGGCACGGGAGGCGGGATGCGAACAGTGCGGGACGAGCATCCTCGCGTCGTTCTGGTGGTTCGAGCAGCTGCGGGACAAAATCGACGCGCTGCCGGCGACGGTATGAGAATCCGGAGATGACTCGGTCGCCGTGCGCAGGGTCGTTGGGACATAGCTACTGCAGTCTGATCCGTTCTGTTTCAGCGGCGCACGCCGCACATGTACATTCTACAGTCGACCCGTGTTTCCGGGAGGCGGGCGGTGGCTGGAGCGTGGCACCATGGTGCCGCGGACGATCTAATCTAATCTGTAGCGCCATTATGGCGCGGTCACGCCCCCTGATCCGTCCGAGCGCACCCTCCGAGTCAAGGTTTGGGCGATAGTCCATCGCCTCGTCTCGGTCTCTCCAACGCTCATCTGCACCATGGCTGCCTACACACCCCAGCTCGCGTCCTTCAAGACCCCCGCTATCGACAATGAGCCCATGGTGGGTGTCGCGATCTGTCTTCGCGCCACTACACTCGCCTAAATTTGATCTCATTCATCTAGCGGAGCTACGCTCCCGGCTCAGCCGAACGCAAGGGTCTCGAGGAGGCCCTCGCTCAAATGGTGGAGGAGCTCCCCTTCGAGGTGCCTTGCATTGTCAACGGCAAGCCCGTACGTCCTGTCACCCCGTTTGAACATCGCGCGGCCGATGGCGAATGATTTCCCTGCCGTGGCGCTCAACAGGTCAAGACCGGCACACTCGCGAAGCAGCCCATGCCACACGACCATGCGAAGCACCTCTGCACGTACCACGAGGCCGATCAGGCAACTGTCGCCGCGGCAATTGAGGGTGCACTCGCTGCGAAAAAGGAGTGGGAGGCGATGCCCTGGAATGACCGTGCCGCCATCTTCCTGAAGGCCGCGGACCTCGTCAGTGGCAAATACCGCTACAAGCTCATGGCCGCAACTATGCTCGGTCAGGGAAAGAATGCATGGCAGGCTGAGATTGATGCTGCTGCCGAGGTCAGCCATAAGCCTACCTGACGTCTTGCTTCAGGAATTTGATCATCTATTGCGTAGCTGTCAGACTTCTTCCGGTTTGGCGTGAAGTATGTTGAGGAACTGTATGCCCAGCAGCCCTCGAAGAACGCTCCGGGCGCGTGGAAGTACGTACCTCCGCTTCTCATGCACCGTACCTATTGACGTCCCCGTCCTCCAGCCGCGTGGAATACCGTGCGCTCGAGGGGTTCGTTCTTGCTGTCTCGCCATTCAACTTCACCGCTATCGGTGGGAACCTTCCTGGAGGTGAGTATTTCGGGTCCGATATCTGGCCGACCTCTCACAACATGACGAATAGCCCCGGCATTGGTCGGCAACACCATCGTCTGGAAACCTTCGCCTGGTGCCGTCTACGCGAACTACATTACTTACCAGATCCTCGCCGAGGCTGGCGTCCCTGCGGGCGTTATCCAGTTCGTCCCGGGCCCCGCGGAGGCTGTAGTCGGTCAGGTGCTCGCGAGCCCAGACTTCGCCGCCCTTCACTTCACCGGAAGCACCTTCGTCTTCAAGAAGCTCTGGAAGGACATTGCGGCGAACCTGGATGTCTACAAGAGTTACCCCCGCATCGTCGGCGAGACGGGTATGTTGCACTGCCCATTTTACGGAGTTGTTCATTAGAGCTGATACGGGCCGTAGGTGGCAAGAACTTCCACCTGATTCACTCTTCGGCGGAGATTAAGAACGCCGTGAACCAGAGTGTCCGTGGTGCTTTCGAATACCAAGGTTAGTATCTTGTTCCTCTACTCCCATGTTGCATTTATCAATGGTGGCTGCATCCCACAGGTCAGAAGTGTTCCGCCCTTTCCCGCGTCTACGTTTCGGCCACCGCATGGAACAGCGGCTTCAAGGAGCAGCTGCTCACTGAGGTTGCCAAGCTCAAGGTCGGCCCCGCGTCAGACTTCACCAACTTCATTGGCCCCGTCATGTGAGCGTTATTGTTCGCGTCAGCTGAGTCTGTGAACTGACGCTGTTTCTCAGCAACCGTGTTGCGTACGACAAGATCCTCGGCTACGTCCAGAAGGCCAAGGATGCTGGCGACGAGATCCTCATTGGTGGCAGCGGTAAGCAAATCCTAGACGCATTTGCTGCTCCTCATCTCATGAACTTCCGAAGGCGATGACTCCAAGGGCTTCTTCATCCAACCTACCGTCATTCTTACCAAAAACCCGAAGACCGTTACCATGGTTGAGGAAATCTTCGGCCCTGTCATGACGGTGAGCAACCACGTGAGCCGCGGTATATCCCTTGCTGACGGCGTCCTAGGTCTACGTCTATGAGGATGCGGACTTCGAGAAGACTCTTGACCTCATTGACACGAGCACTTCCTACGCACTTACTGGCGCTATGTATGTCTCCACGTGTCTTGCCGCTCGCTTCTCTGGCTCACCCGTTCTCCGTCTACAGCTTCGCGGCGGACCGGAAGGTTCTCCTTCAGGCGACCAACCGCCTGCGGAACGCCGCCGGCAACGTGTACTACAACGAGAAGTGCACGGGCGCGGTCGTTGGCCAGCAGCCCTTCGGCGGTGCGCGCGCGTCCGGCACGAACGACAAGGCGGGCAGCATCTCTATCTTCTACCGCTTCGTGTCTGCGCGCAGCATCAAGGAGAACTTCGTCGGGCTCGAGTCCTACCTCTACCCGTCTAACCTGGTATGAGGTGGGACAATGTTAGAGGTGCAGATATTGTAGGGTGTACGAGATGTATCGGATACATGTAGCGCTGAAGGCCAAGGTAAAGTGAAGAACAAACTAGCTGTATCGATATCGATTACTGCATTATACATTGCTTGTCCAATATGGAGGCTGGTAGCGTACAAGTCCAAAAGATCCGCGAATACAAATACAACAGGGTAGGTCTCTGGTGTCAGGTGAGTGAGAGGACAAGATGTTTCTATGTAGACGACTGCTCACCTCTTCATAGTTGAGCTCACCAGGAGACAACGTTCACTTGATATCCAGCTTGACTTCCGCAACCGCCTTCTCGATCTCCCCAGCCACATGCTCCACATACGCATCGAAGCCCAGCAAGAACCTCCCCCTGCACCCCTCGCACTCGACCATCCGCGCGAGCGCGCGGCGCTTCAGCACCCCGTCGCGCGCGCCGCCCGCCCACGGCCGCGCGCGCACGAGCACGCCGAGCTTGTACACGTACATGAGCCACCAGCGCGGCGCGCACTCGCGGCGGAAGCGCGCCCACGCGGGCGCGCTGCGCTCGTCGAGCACGACCTGGCACGCGTTCCGCCCGCCGCCCCGCGCGCACTGCCGCAGCGCCCGCGCCGCGTCCGCGTAGTCCGTCGTGCACGCCGGGGTCGGTGCGCTCGGCGCGCTACCCGTCGGGCTCGGTAAAAAGCGGCTCTGGCCCCTCACGGGGCGCGCGGGGGACGTGCTCGAGTCCGAGCCGGAACGCGAGCGCGCATCGGCGGGGCGGGTGGGCGACGGCGGCGCGCTGGTGCTCACGTCCCCTCCCCCGCCGTCGCCCCCAGTCCCGCCTTGGAAGGGCGTCCCGGCGTGGTACGCGAGCGCGTGGTGGCGCACGCACTCGGCGGCTGCGTGCCCGCAGCGGTCGTGGTACTGCCGGAGGCGGAAGTAGGTCGCGGCGTCGAGCTCCTCGAGCTCGGGCACGTACGTCGTGCGGAGGGCGTCGCCGGAGATCCTCAGGAGGGCGCGGGCGGCCGCCATGCGCTCGGGGGCGAGCCCGAGTTGGTGTGCGACGGCGAAGACGCGGAGTGCAAGTGCGCCGGGGTCGGTGTCTGTGGGAGTTGGCGAGGTGCGGGTGGAGGCGAAGGTGAAGGTAGAACCCGCGCAGGCGGGGCCGGGACCGGGGGCATCGTCGGAAGGGAGGTAGGTAAGGAGGAAGGTGCGCAGGGGTGTGAGGGCGCAGGCGATGTCGTACTTGTGTGCGGCTTCGAGCTGGGCTCTGAGCGTGTCCCAGGTCGGAGGTGGCGGGGGAGGGGGCAATGGATAAATGTAGGTGAGCAGTGCGCTAAGAGTCCGGCAGTCTTCTGGCAGGATGATAGGATCAGCGTTGGGCTCCAAAAGCTCTCCGTCGCCGCAGTGCTCCTGGATCATCCGCGAGAAATGCATGGAAGCGAGGGAGAGGATTGCGGAGTGGACACGGAACTGCACCCCGTCGGAGGACTCGAGGAGGACGTCCGCTCCACCAAGATTGGGCAGAAATGGAGGGACGGGCTCGGAGGCGGGCCGCCCCAGCTCCCTCGCGGACAGCGCAGGCGACGACGGCGGGACGAGGATCGAGCACGGCGCGCAGCCCCTCCCTGTGGCGGTCGTCTTCTTCGGGTGCTTCTGGCACGGCGGCGGCGGGTGGAGGTGCGCGAGGCGGAAGTACACGCCCGCGGACATCTCCCCAAACTCCTCGACGAACAGCCCGAACGCCTTGTGTGCTTGCGGCGCGAGGGCATCCGCCTCCTCCGGGAGCCCGAGCGCGCACGCGACCGCGAACGCGCGGAGGGGCGTCGCCTGGCCGAGGCGCACGAGGCGGCGGCGGAGGAGCGTCGTCGCCTCGGCCATCATGTACTTGCGCGCGGCCTCGAGCGCGGGGCGGAGGTCGTCGAGCGTCTTGAACGCGGGGTCGTCGACGGGGTAGCAGAGGCGCAGGAGGCGGTCGAGCGTGCCCGCGCGCTCGGCGAGCTGGATCACGGGCAGGCCGTTCCGGAACTCGTCGCTCGTCGGGGAGCCGGGCGGGGGGAGCGGGATGCGGAGCATGTCCTCGAAGATGCACGACGCCTCGGCGAGGATGCTCTTGCGCACCCAGAAGTCGACGCCGTCCGAGGAGCGCAGGATGGCGTCTGCGGCGGCGAAGTTGTTGAACGGGTGCGCGGCGTTTGTTGGCATGTCGTTGGCGAGGGCAGGGGCAGGATTAGCAAGGACGACGTCGAAAGACATGGTGGTTGTAGAGAGAGAAGGTGTTAGAATAGGGGCGCATACCAGAGAGTAGAATGAACGTGGTCAGAATGGAAGTGCGACAAAGTCCGCATGGGCATTCGTTCTAACAATGCTCTCTGAAACATTTCACGTTGCGCTTTGGGTGCCGCGCCACAAACGTGTAGTATGCTGCACGTGACCGCGCACTCTTACTCACACTTACTATCGGCACGGCAGCGCTTACTGACGCAATTCGACTCTGCTTCAAACTTGCATGCGCTCAGCTTATCGTCTCGCCGCTGCACGCTCGCGCACCACCTCGTTCTCATCATTATGTCGATCGCAAACGCGAAGATACTCGGAAAAGGCGCCAGGCGTCGCACATGAGGCGGATCACTCTGCAAGCTCGAAGCCCTTTCGGGATGCCGCAAGGGAGGAGGCAGCGGAGGCCGAGGCCGCGCGCAAATCCCCCGTCGTCTCGATGCTCGAGAGTAAGGACGAGAACTGGACGGGCGATGAGCCTGTCGAGCACGCTGTGCTCCGCATGCTCGTCGACAAGTACAAGCCCATGCGGAGCGGCCCCATCCGCACCGCTGAGGAGAAGCTCAGGCAAGCTCCCCCGCAAGTACGGACCCAGGATGCGCTGTACAAGGTCATCGAAGAGGCAGACGTGGGGGGCGTAGTTGCAGCTCCTGGCTCCCAAGCCCAGCAGGAGGAGGCCCCTGTCCGGAGGTACGCTCCCGGTGAGCCCATCCTCCCCGGCATCCCGGGGCACCAGCCGTGGCACACGACGTTCACCGTGCCCTCGCACGCGGCGTCGAGCGTGCGGTACGGCAACATCCCCCCGCCGCGTCCGGCCGCAGCGAGCACGCCAGAGCCGGTCGACGACAAGGCGCGGCGGAAGGAGCGGGAGACGAAGCGGCGTATGCAGCAGGGCGTGCGGCTCTCGCAGGCGCGGGAGTCGACGCTCGACTACCGCCTCGGGCTGAAGGGCAAGGGCGGGGCTGCGGACCAATTTCGTCGCCCGAACCCGGTCTCGCTCAAGGGATGGGCGAGTTTGGTGGAGGACAGGATAGAGGTGCACCTGGATCAGTTCTATACTGTAAGTGTTACAGGTATTCACAATATGAGTAGAAAGCGCGGCAAGCGGGGCAGTTCAAGAATATCAAGGGGCGAGGGCAGCCGATGGCCCGCACCGCTGAAGACAAGAACCCTTTCATAGGCCGAGAAGAATTTCTTATGAATCGCATCGTCCAGCGGCAAGGTGCCGCACCGCCGTGGGTTGAGATACAAGGAGGTGCGTTGTTGTCATTTGATACACTTTGACGTCATTTAAAGTGTCGACATAGAACTCGAGACGGCTGTCAACACCTTCCGGGAAGTACTCAAGCAGTCGTGGACGCGACGCGCTCTCCGGACGTTGACTGCCATGCACCCGGCGTCGCTCCTGCCGAGGCTCTCCCTCGACGACGTCACGACGATGCGTGACGCAGAATGGGAAGCGAAGGAGCGGTCGTATCATGAGACCGCGCTAGAGGAACTCAATGCCCTTGTGCGCAAGTACAACGGGCTCGCACCGTACGCGGTCCGGCGGGCGTATTACCTGCGAGCAGCGGAGCTCGAGCGCGTGTACAGAGAGGCAGGCGAGGATATTCTGAGGAGCTTAGAGGAGCGCGCGAGACAAGGCACAGATGCCCTTCCCCGGCGATCAGGCTACAGCGACGATGACGACGGGGCCGGTGGAGCAGGGAACGGCGGGACAGGGGGGCCTTTCCGATTGCGCGAGATTTTCAGGGAGATGCTGGCGGCCGTGCGAGGGCGATAGATGGCGAGGGGAACCCAGGGGGAGACGGTCTCACCGTGGGCCTGACGAGCGTGCGCTCCACGTGTTTGGGGCGTCGGTGACGTCGTTGGGCAAGGGTATGTGTAGCGCTAGACGGAGGACCGGATTCATGTAAACTAGCTCTCGTGGCAGCCACCACCTGGCCACGTTAATCTGCCTGTACTTGTATGTTTGCCTGCCCGCGCGGGCGGGTGCGGGCGTGGCGTGCGCATGGCTGTCACGGCGATACTTGCAGGCAGCACCGTTGGGCCCGCGAGCCCTTCTGCGCCGGACCACCACGATGCGGCGAGAACGACGTCGACCGCGGGCACAGTCCCGGGTGGCCCGCTGGCCGCCTTCGCCGCCATCCGAGCCCGGTGCTGGCGATCGTCGTGCGCTGCACGCTGCCCCCGGCGGTGCTCGCTCTGATGCCGCGCGATTTCGGTGCGTGCTCTGACGGAAGCATTTCGCGCGACTCACGAGACGCCGCGGGCCCTTCTCAGAACGCTTAGCGCCCCGCGCGCCCCCCGCTCGCTCGCGACAAATATTTGCCTTGTGCTCGGTGTACAAGCACGGCGGCGACGCGGCGCGCGGGGTTCCCCGGCGCGTGCGGAGGACAAGGGCGGCCGGCGGGGTTCGCGAAGGTGCACGGCGGCGGCGGGGTCGGCGTCGACGTGCGAGCGGGGGAGGGGGGACAATAGCGGGGGCATAATGCGACTGCCCGATGCGAGCACACGGGACGGAGGCCAGGGCCGCCTCATGGCTGCCTCGCGCGGGCAAGCGACCCTGCCGCGCATCTAATCGCTATAAAAGCTCCCCCCAATTTTCCGCCCGCTTTTTCCTCCATCCCCCTCAAGACTGCCCTCCATCGCCCGCCCTCGCCCTCCACCGCCGCCGTCGACCCGCTCGTCGCCCTCGCCCCTGCGCACCCCGCCCCTTCCCGCTCTTTCAACAGCGAAAACCCTCTGTGAAGTGATATAACTATGTCTTCCTACGTCGCGACCGATGACATCGTCGTACGTCCCCTCCTCGTCCCTTCCCTGCCTGCGCTCACCTAGTTACATTCTTTTCTCCTTCCGTCGCCAGCCTGGCGACATTGTGGCCGTCCAGCACGCCCACGGCCGGAGAGAGGGCCTCGTCGTCGGCTCCCACGTCGACTATGCCGTGCGTGCCTCGCCCTCCGCCGCTCCACCCGTTCCTGCCGCTGACATACGCGCGTGATCCCTCCCCCCGTCTCCCCACCCTCGTTCTCCTGCGCATCGCACGCAGGGCCGGCAAATCGTCGAGGTCCAGCTCGACCCCGGAGAGATCTACAACGCCTGGTGCGTCTCCCACCCCGCTCCCCCTTCCCCGTCCAAGTGCTCACGCCCCCCTTCCGCGCAGGTACCCCACCGTGACCCGCGTCCGCCGCACCGTGCAGTACCTCCCCGCTGCGCCCGTCCGCAAGCGCACCGTCGAGCGTCACATCTACTGGTGATCGCCCGCGCTCGTCACCCCCGACAGTTTCTCTGCCACGAACCCTCGCCCTCGCTGACGCTTGCTCGCTCGCTCGCTCACGCCACGACCGCACGACCGCCTTCCCCAGTGTAGTTGTAGCCCTCCGAAAGTTGCTCGTCCCGTTCTCGTGGTGTTGTACGTACATGATGTTAGGTCCCTAGCCAAGGCAAGCAGGACGGAAACACTCCCCCATCGTGGCCAGGGGCCAATCGATCTCTCCCGGACACCCATCTCTCCCCACCTCTATTCTTGCATACAACCTCTCTGACTCTCTGTCCTCCCGTTCTCGCGCGCCCCGCATATGTATGTAGTTAGATACGCGTCAATTATCGCTTCACGGAACACAACAACAGCAGCGCACTCTACTGCAGCGCAGACGGGGCAGTCAGTGTGAGCCCGGGGTGCGCACAACGGAGCGGGGGGGGGGACCTCGAGAAGCGTCCGACGGGATGGGTCCACCCCCGAAAATCCGCGTGTTTGGACAGTCTGTTTGCACCCCGCCGCCGCTGTTTGCGCACCCCCGCGGTGTGCAAACCGACGAGCGCGCGCGTGCGCTCCTCGTATCGCCAAGCGGGCAGGTCCCGGTCGCCGCCAGGTCTCAGTCACGTTCGGATGGCGAGCGAATCGCTAATCATATATTCCTCCGAGCGGGCGAGCGAGCAAGCGAAAACACACCGTGCATGTATGTATGTAGCTAAGCGGGGGTGGGAGGGCGGGCGGAGTCTGGAGATGAGGCGGACAGCAGATATGGGGGAGACGACTAGGATGTGGGGTACAGTAGCAACAGGTAAGCCAAATACGGAATACAACGTCGCGCACGACAGCGCGCGGGCGGAAGAGCGGGGAGAAGGGAGGGAGGGGAGCCGAGCACGGGCGACGCCCGGGGCCTGGACCGTGCGCGGTGGGCCTGGCACACCGAGCGGAGAGCACCAAGCACGGTCCTACGCGCGCAGCGACGTCGCGGCGCTCCCGTTCCCCGTGGCGGGCCCGTCCGCGTGCGAGACCGAGCGTCGCGCCTTGCGGAGCCGCGCCGACTTGGACGGCGACGCGGGCGGCTGCGGCAGGGGCGAGCGCTGGCCGCCGTCGCCCGCGTGCGCGTGCGCGCCGGGCGGGGGGAGGTCGAGGTGCTGCGGCCGGTGCTGGCGCGGGTGCGCGTGGCCGTTTGGCGTGCTTGCCGCCGTCTTGGACGTCGCGGTCGAGCTCGTCGAGGTCGCGGTCATGGTCGACGCCGTCGTTGCAGTCGTCGCGGTGGAGGTGGTGGTGGCGGTAGTAGCGATGGTCGAAGAGGAGAAGCTCGTCATCGCCGATGCGTACGAGCTGGCACTCGTAGAACGCTCCATGGGTGGTGCGGCTGGTCGTGTCGACTGGTGTGGCTGGTGTTGTTGTCGCGGCTGCGGCGACGGGGACGGTGGAAGCGGCTGTGGCTGCATTGCTGGCGTCGCCGACGCCGACGCCGAGACACGGCGCACCACTCGCGGGTCCATGTACTTCTCCCTGGTCGGGTCCCGGTCCCGCCGTTCCCTACTCTCCCGACGCGTGCGCGAGGACGAAGCGTCGCCATTCGGCGCCAGCCCCGACGAGGACGACGCGTGCGAGACGTCCTTCCCATGGCCCGACGAAGACGCCACGGGCTTCGCATCCTCCTTCGGCCGCACCGTCTCCTGCGACGCCCGCGGGTCCGCGCCGGGGACGCACGCCAGCGCGCGGGGCATGTGCACGCGCTCGTAGTAGAGCATGAACGCGCCCTGGCCCTCCTGCAGCACGCGCTCGATCCCGCACTCCTGCACCGCGTCGTCGCTGATCCGCAGCCACCCCCGCCCCGACCCCGGCGCCGGCGCCGGCGCCGGGCCCGTGCCGTACTCGTCGTCCCGCACGGGCCCGAGGGCGGCGCAGCGCGCGCAGTCGCACCCGAGCGGGCACGCGAGGCGCGGCGGGGCGAAGCGGCGCTCGCCCGCCGCGGGCGAGCGCGGCTTCCGCCGGAAGCAGACGTAGTGGCCGAACGAGTGCTGACCGTAGTGGCAGACGACGGCGGCGAGGCGGTAGAGGGTGCGCGGGACGGCGTAAGTGGCGGGCGTGGGTGTTGCCGCGCGCTGGAGCGGCACGGGGGGTGGCGGTGAGGAGATCGGAGCTGAGGGTTGGGTAGAGAGCTGTCCTGAGGTGGTGTAGGGTGTGAGGTCGAGCAGTTCGGGGAAGACTATGTGGCAGTTGTTTTTTGCGGCGTAGCTGCCATAGTGGACGGAGCGGTTGAGGTGGAGGGCGAGGACGGGAGGAGGCTATAAGGAGTGAGAGAGGGGAAGGATTAGGAAGAAGCAGGGAACTTACGCGGGCAACCATAGATTGTTTCGTGGAAGCAGGACTGAAGACCTTCTCCAACTTCACACCCCTGATGTCCTCCTCTATCCGTCCCTCGTCCAGAGCAGCCTTGACTCGAGCCAAGAGCTTCCTACTGTCACGCGCCCGCTTCTTCTTGGAGGAAGAAGGGTCATTAGTGGCTTGAGACGCTTCTGTAAGTCTCTCGGCTTCTTGCTCGAGTTTGCGATATGTGGCGAGCATAGAGCATTTGCGGCAAATGCAGTCATTAAGAACTTCTAGTCTCGTATAGTCATCGAGACAGTCTTCTAATCGACATGCATTCTATCGGATCATTAGCGGTGGAAAAACGAAGCGCTGAATTAGGAACACACCTTCATTCGGGGAACCGCTAATTGCCAGTTGTCAAACGGGAAGTGCATCACGGCTTCGGTGTACCCGCACTGGACACAGCTGCGCCTGTTCGCAGTCAGACCGTCAAAAACGGTCTTGCTCACTTCGCGACTTGTCCTATCATCGCTCTGCGTCAACCCGCCTAGCCCTCTGTCCCTGCGGATCTCCCTCGCAACAGCTACAGCTTCGCTCTTGACGCACTCCGACAAGAGTTGAAAGAGCTCTTGGGCATCCTGGTGTTCTCGAGAGGAGAATAGGGAGTTGTGCTTTCCCGGGTTGTGATTTGAAAGGGCACTTATGATGTCGACGGGACGGAGAGCGCGGGAAGAGGCGGAGGGGGTATTGAGCGCTGAATAACAGTCAGCGACGAAGAACGAGCAGAGAATAATATAAGCAAAGACGAACTGTGTGTAAGGGCGCGCAGGGCGTCGATCACGGGAGTCGGGACGTCCAATTCCTCCGCCTTGCCATGGATCCTCTCCAGTTGCGGCTGGAGATATGCTAGCGACGCCATGGCCTGAACATGAGATGAGGAGACAGGTGGGGAATAGAACCGATCAATGACGTACCTGCAGAGTTGAGTTCATGAAGCAATACGTCCCGGAAATGTTAACCAGCCCCGGATAGAATCCATCGCTCTGCCCATCGTATGAGGTTTCTGGAGGCGATGTCACCTTGCATGTTCGTACTACATAAATGCGAGACCAGGGAAGACATACCCAAGCTCGAGGTCCGGCCGGCTGTATCATCGCGGGAACGGTTGTGTGCCTTTCTCCGAAGCTTTCGTGCCGACGTGCTGCCAGTAGACGACGTATCATTCCAGTTCCAAGGGAGGATACCGGCGAGAGCGTCGAAGACCATCAAGACAGCAGAGGCAATAGAGTGTCGGTGCGAGTTAATGAAGAGGATGAGGGTTGGGACGAGGATGAGAAAGACGAGAGGTGCAATTTGCTGGAAGGCAGGGTTTGCGAGGACGGCGTAGAGATAGTAGCGGAAGTCGTCGTGCGGCAGCATTTAGCTCAGATATCCAGAGCCAGACGACATGGACGGTGACGGACGAGGCTGGTGGCAGAAGACGCGGCTCACCTGAGCTCTTGGCACCCCGTCCCGGCCCTGCCACCGGTGACGCAGACGTAAATCCCGCTCCCCCACGTGTTTCCAATGACGTGTCTTTTGGCATGGCTACCTGGCGCAATGGTAGCGCGTTTGGCTTCGATCGCCGACGGCTCCGAACCCTCACATGAGGGACCAAAAGGTTGCAGGTTCGAGTCCTGCGGTGGTCATACCTTTTTTGTTTTCTCCTCAGCCCACTATACGGGCAATCACTAAAAGTATAAGTAAAGGGTTGCACGAGTTCTCGTCGCGGATTCCTAACGCATAGTCCAATCATTAGCCGACACAAGTATAAATGCGTTCTGGGATGGAGACCGGTAGACGCTGGTCCGGCAACCACCGACACGCGACGCGTTCGACGCCACACCGGCAACGCGTCTGTGGCTGCGTTGTTCGAGTCTTTGTTTAATTTATTCCGGGTTTCCTTCACCTTCCGCCCCGCCGCGTCCCGCCCCCACACCCCTGCCACTACACGTAACACTCGCTCTGGCTGCCCTCTTTTGTTCCTGAGGTCGTGTCAGCTTCGGCGGCGCGGCGCTTGGTTCGTCTTCTTGGATACATGGCCGCCACAGCTCTCCTCTCCTGTCATTCCTCCAACCCCCTCGAAGTCCCCTCGTCAGATTCACGTCACCGAGCCTTCCTCGGAATCCACATGGAGCTCGACGCTCTCTCCCGCCAATTCCCCGGCGACGACCTTGGCTCGGACGACATCTCGCCTAGCGACTACAACCTCCCCCAGATGGAGCAGTATCACAGCCATCTCGCCGAGCTCTATCCCAACGCTGCATCCACCTCGTACCAATACGGCGCCTCGACTAGCAAAGTGACCTTTGATGCCCCACTCGACGCGACAGGTGCGAAGAACGGAGATGCTGAGGTGCTGAGCGACGAGGATGAGGATATGGGGAACGATTTGGGGGATGCTGAGGAAGAGGAGGAGGAAGAGGAAGAAGAAGACGAGACCGACGAAGAGGCTTCCATCTTTCTCAAGTCGCGCGACGAGCAGGCAGAGATCGAGGCGGAGATACTTGACCTCGAAGGGGCTGTTCCGGATCTCGCACAAGATTATAAGCTCGTCGACCGGCTAGGTACCGGCACCTTCTCTGCCGTCTACAAAGCCATCGACCTGGGCTACCACACCAAGTGGAACAACACGGAATGGCACGGGAACCATCCTTTAACCTCATCCGCGCACTACCAGAGTGTCCACCATCCCCCGGACAGGAAGGTATTCGTCGCAGTCAAGCGCATATATGTCACCAGCGGTCCGGAACGAATACGAAACGAGATCTCCATCATGGAGGACTGCAGAGGCAGTCGTCATGTTTCGCAGATTATCACCGCGTTCCGACATCTTGACCAGGTGGTTGTAGTCATGCCATATCAAAGAAACGACGATTTCAGGGTGAGTACCTCGTCCCTCTGCATGTATTCTGGGTATATGCGTATGATTTATGCGCTGCTGCAGGATTACTACAAATACATTCATTTAGAGGGCATTAAGTCCTACTTCCGCTGCATGTTCCGCGCGTTGCGCGACATCCACAGCCGTGGTATCATTCACCGAGACGTGAAGCCGGCCAACTTTCTTTACGATCCCCGGTCAGGAATAGGTACTCTGTGTGACTTCGGTTTGGCGTGTGTAAGTACCCAAGAGTTTCCTTCTATCCTTCTAGCTGACCAATGGTCCTATGACCGGTAGCGAATTGAGAAAGGACAAACCCACGGGGCGTGTTTACACACTTCACCTAGTGGAGATTTCCCCCACGGTCGCCTGAAGCCAAAGATGGATCTCAGCATTGAGTACATCAAGAAGATGCAGAGGGATGCACGGAACAGGAGCACAGGCTTGTCTGAAAAGGTTGGATATCCTGAGAAGGATACTCGGTAAGTTGTCTAAGTAGGAAAGTGTATGTTTGCTAAATGGGGCGCTAGACCGCATTCGAAAGCCAACCGAGCAGGTACGCGAGGGTTTCGTGCTCCTGAAGTCTTGCTCAAGTGTGGTGAACAAACGGGAGGTACGTAGTTCTTTGTCGTAATCGCGCACGCATGTTGACTTACGCGTGGATAGCCATCGACGTGTGGTCTGCCGGTATGATCCTCCTGTTCTTTCTTACGAAGAAGTTCCCCCTCTTCCAATCCAATGACGACACCGAAGCCCTGATGGAAATCGCCATCGTCATCGGTCGCCGGCGTATGGAGAAAGCAGCAACACTACACAGTGAGTCCATTGCGTATCTGTCCATCTATGTAGTATACGTCTGACATTGGTCAACTTTTAGGCCGTGTATTCCAGTCTAACGTGCCATCGTTAACCCAAGATGGCATTTCCTGGAAGAGCTTCGTGGAGAGGTTAAACCCTGACCTCCGCGTCCCCGCCCCCTCAGACCCATACTTCTTCCCACATATACAACCACAGCGCCGCCTAAGCAGCCACCCTCCGTCCTCGTCCTCCGCATACAGCCGCTCGCCTTCCCCCGAGCGCGACTCATCCCCCACCCCCTCCGAGATCAGCGCGTACTCGGCCGAGATCGACATCGCGCTCGATTTTCTCGAGAAGGTCATGGAGCCCGACTCCACGAAACGCATGACGACACGTTCCGCGCTCTACCACCCGTTCCTGCGCGACCGCACGGAGCCGGAGGACGACGCGGTCGTGCCACACCCGTTCGGTCACGGCGCATGCCGCGACTACCACTTTACCGACGAGGAGACCGACGAGCTTTGCGCGCGTGTCAAGGTCGAGGGGCGCGAAGGGTGGGTGGTGCGGCGGTTGCAGGCGGGGGAGGGGGTCGCGATCGGGCGGCAGCCGTGTGAGCTCCACAGGAATACCGAGCTGTATCCCCCTCGCGTGAAGTCCGGGAAGCGTTGATACCTGTACTAAGCTAGATATCCCCGCGTTTGCTTGGAGTGCAAAAGCCGTACTCGACGAAAAGCAAATCCGTGTAATATTGATGTTTTGAAACTCATGCCTCGGATGAGCTATTTGACTCGCGCCTTGAAGGATAGGAAATAGCAACCCGTCGTCTCCGACGACACGTTCCATCTACTCTAGCAAGTTTTTGAAAACACCAGCTACGGCGTGAAAGATTTGAGTGTAATCTGCATGTAGAAATATCAACAATCCGGGTGGTGCTCTGCAAAGTGGTTGTTTGGATCGGAGGCTGCTGCCAAACAAATGACCCAATCCGGAAGTCGGCTCCGGGTGGCAAATTCTCTCCACTCTAGCGCGGGGGCGCACTTACTCTGCATCATTTGGAACTCACTTGCATCTCCTCCGGCCGCCAATCCTTCGTGCACTCCCACTCATATCAAGGCCAGACGCGACATGAGTTCTACCTCGAAATCTGCAAAGAAGAAACAGACTGCTGGGCCGTCTACTAGCTCGTCCACCGCCCTCCCCACGACCATCTCTGGCTTCACTGTTCTTCCAATTGCCTACTCGCCGACCGTGATACACGTCCTTTATGTGCGCGCGCACTCAGCACCCAAGCATAAAGACTCAAAAGGGAAGCAAAGAGAAGAGCTCCCAGAAGGGCGCACGCTCTTCCTTGTGAACGTCCCCCCGGATGCTACGGAGCGCGAATTGACTGTCCTGTTCAAGTCGTCCGGAACGGTGGAAAGAGTTGTGTTCAGCACAGACGGGGCCGGTGCGGTGCAACAAGATCCTATGGAAGGAGAAGAGGATAGCGAGGACGAGGAGGCGGATGAGGAAGCGGCGGAGGAGCAGGAGTCGGACGAGGAGGATGCCGAGGATGACGACGAGGGAGCACATTCGCGGCCAAAGAAGAAGCGGAAGGTCGAGGAGCCCAAAGCCCCCCAAATCGTTCCCCTTCCCTCCGTCCCCCTCCGCACGCTCCGGCGCACCGGACACACTGCCTACGTCGTTTTCCTCGACGCCTCCTCACTCGCGCGCGCGCTCAAGCCGCCGTCCAAGCCCTATACATGGCCCACGGACACGTCCGTACCGCGCGGCCTCGCGCACTACACCGCGCTATACGCGGCCGCGCGTCCACCGCTCGACGTCGTGCGCGCGCACGCGGATTCGTGGATGGCCGCGTTCGAGCACGAGCAGGCGCAAAAGCGGCAGGAGAGCAAGTACCGCATGGGCGAGGCGGTCGTCGACGAGGACGGGTTCACGCTCGTCACCCGCGGCGGCGCGTACGGGAAAACGCTCGGCGGCGGGGTTGGGGTCGCGAGTAAGCGATTCGTGCGCGAGCAGGCTGCGGAGGGCGAGGGCGCCGGGGGCAAGCGCCACCGCAAGAAGAAGGACAAGAAGGAAAAGGAGGCGTTCTACGCGTTCCAGGTACACGAGAAAAAGCGGAAAGGTGCGTGCTTCGCATTGGTTGCTCCGCTGGAAGGTCCTGGGCCGTGGCTTATCTTGGGTTTCAGAGATCATCGACTTGAAAAAGAAATTCGAGGAAGACAAGGAGAAGATAGAAAAGTTGAAGCAGTCGCGCAAGTTCAGGCCGTATTGAATGTAGGTCTATTTCTGCGCCTCTGAGACCCTTCACAATGTGGCTGACGCCTATTCTTGTCAATGACAGAATCCTCTTCCCTGCACTTATAGTGTACTGCGGCACGTCATGGGTACTTCGATATGCATACTAGCGTTTGCCTGGCCCTTACTTCCCATGCGATAACCACGAATGTATGCGCGAAGGCACCGGCACTCGGTGCATCTGAATACCCAACACAGCCCTTACCCAGGACAACCTGACATTCCCTCCATCGCACACGTGAGGGTAACCTAGATAGAGACGAAACTACGGTACATTTGTCAAGACAACGAGACCTACTTACCATTGACGTACTTGCTTCTCCACGCGAAGATTGATTAAAGCGGTGCATGCTTGGGCTCCCGGTCTTGGCTTCCTGAACCGCTTATACTAATCTACCCCGGAGTAGGGCGTCGTTGGTCGTCCAAGGTGACAGTACATTTCTCCTCCAGCACCTCGAGATCGCCGCTTTTTTGCCGCCTTCGGTGCGAGCTTCGTGGCAACGCAAGAGAAGTTTATCTCATCTCTATTTTCGCTCTTTCGCTCCCGCTCATATCCTACCACGCACACCATGTGTATCCGAACTCTATGATGAAGTCGTTCCCTGTTAGGAAGTCGTGCACGCAGGCTTTATCGAGGACCATTCAGCCACCATGATCCACCGAGGGGAGAGAAGTCGAGATCACTTGCAGATCATCCCGCGGCCACCTCGCCACCACGGCCGAGATCAGGCTGCTGAGACACTATCCCCTAGTCAGCGTAGTGGACTGATGGCGTCCGCTTCCCAACCGAATTCTTGCGCCGCGGGCCTGAAGAATCGGAATACGTTTACCATCTGATGCCTTTAATTTCACCCAGCCGTTTAGACGAGCCCCCGAATCCTCGCCAACTCGATCACTCCCCCGCCCCTTCCAGAGGCTTGTGTGCTCGAGTGCGCAGCTGCCGGTGCATGCCACCCTGACCCTCCTCCTCCCACTCAGGTCAAGAGCCTTCGCCGGTCCTGTGGTCTCCTCGTTCTCCGACTGGGGCCCGGCGCGGTGCTCTGGGATTATGCAGTGAGTATTTTATTTCCTCCGACCGCCTTCCCTGTGCAGAAGTCAAGCGCCCCTGATTTGCGCCCCTTCAAAAACGTCCGACTGACTTTACGCGTCGCGTTGCGCGGTGGCAGAGAGCCCGCCCATGGCTACTTCAAGGTCGATTCCCAGTTCTTGACCGACCTCTTCGCCGTCCGGTGAGCACCTTATCCCACGTCGCGCTGCTGGCACGGCCTGACGCGATCTCCTTCTCCCCCCCTCGTTGCCCTCCCCCTAGCGTAATCAGCCTCTCCGCCTACGTCCTGCTGCTTTGCGAGCTCTTTGCTACGATCCATGATGAGGTGCGCGTTCTTTCTTTCAGCGAACATCATCAACCTCCGAGCGCGCGCTCACCACGCCGGCGCAGGTCCGCTACATCTGGCCGACGCGCTGGTCAACGGTCAAGGTCATCTACCTCTACAACCGCTACTGGAACCTGGCTGTCCTGGCGGCAGCCAACGCGCAGATCCTCGGCATCTGGAGGGGCGACAGCCCGGAGGTGCGTGCTCTCGTTCGCCCCGTCCTCCGAGCGTCGTCGTTTGAGCGGGCGTGCGCAGTTCTGCTTCCGTGCGACGCTGGCGCTCTCCCTTCTCCAATTCTGGTCGTTCGCGGGGGTGCATGGTGCGTCCGGTTGCTTAGCCCTCTCTCGCGCGCGCTCCGGGTCCTCATGCGATGGTGATGACATAGTCCTGGTTCTGCTGCGCGCATGGTCGACGTGGGGCCGCCGCACGAAGGTCTGCATTGTCCTCGGCGCGATGTTTGTCGTGTACGCATCGATTTGTGTCGCGATCATCATATGGGGTGTTATCGTGGGCGGTGGTGAGTGTCGTCCATCTGGTCACATACGGTGTCTTACGATGCATCATTAGTCAACGCATATCCGGGATCCGACATAGTAGGAACGTGCGTAGGACCTGTTCCGCGTAAGTCCATTTCCAGATTTGCTTCTCCGTCATGTGTTTTCTTACCATATCCTCATTGTCCAGCGTTATCTGTGAGCCGAACCGTTCTACCTCGGTCTGGATTCCGCTAACTTGTTCATGGCGAAGTGGTTGATTTGGGTCCCTGGGTGAGCGCACGTGCATCATAATCACTACAAACGTTACTTATATTTCCAATAGCTTGGTACTTGAAACGGCCGTTTTCATTCTGACCATGGTCTCGTTGCGCGAGTTTAACCGCGATCTCACATTAAACCGCCGGTCGCGCATCGTACGCATAATCACCCGCGATGGTGCGCCCTCCACAATCATTCGCCCCGCAAGTGCTCAACTCTGCTCTCAGGCATCCTCTACTTCGGCCTATGCGTGGCTACGAGCATCCTCAACATGGTCGTGTGGTCCATATACGGAGACGTAAGCCCAACTCACGCTCGCGCGGCGCTCCACTTCACTCACCCCATGCCCCGTCTTCCCCCACTCCCAGCGACCGATCAACATGCTCGCGAACTCGCTCACCAACTGCCTCATCATCATCGCCGGCCAGCGGCTCGTGCTAGACCTCCGCCGCGTCTCCGGCCGGGGCACGCTCACCACGACGCGCGTGGGGCGCGAGGTCGACCGCGCGTTCGCCGCCCTCCGCGGCGCGTTCCGCACGCACGCCGCGGGGGAGGTCCCGCGCGCCCCGCGCCCGCCGAGCTCGATCCGCTTCGCGCACAGCGACCTGGACCTCTCCGCGCTCCCCTCGCCTGCGAGCGCCCGCGCCGCGCCGCGCAGGGAGGCCAGCGACGGCACGACGTTGCGGGACGCCGGCGACGACGACAGGATGTACTCTGACGAGGACGAGGACGACGCGGCGCACGACGGCGATGCGGAGGCGATGGAGCTGGTGGTGCTCGGGCCGGGGCGAGAGCGTGGTTCGCCTATGCCATCTTCCCTCACGACGGTATGATTTGGAGCATTCGTTAGATAGAAGATGCCCCCTCCTGTTGTAATTTTACTGTACATCTCCGTCCCGGACGCCATATACGACACATCCGCGTATACACCAGTACACTACAGCTACATAGATACACACCAGGCCCGGCCCGGGCTGGCTATATGCTACATACTTGCTTTCGATCGCTAAAGAGTCAACTTGCTTTCGTGCGCCACACCACAGGACCGAATAGACTTCCCCTTCCATGCGCGATGTTGATTTTTGTGGGGTGATGCTCGAGAGTCGAAACAGAGCTTGTCCTCTCGATAGCGCCTCGCCGTCAATATGACCCTGCGGAGAACCAGAACGGCCCGACAACATCCACCGATGTGCGATTCGATCGTGCGTAAGTGCGGGTACAGCGTGCGGAGAGACAACAGGTCGAAGCGAGGAGGTGAGATCGTGATCTAATAGATAGATAGTATACAGTGTGCAACACGCCATGCAACCTCCAGATTCCCAGACACCGCGCCCACGGCGTTCAGGGCTCGTACCCCGGCGGCGCGTCCGAGGGCACGTCGGCGGTGACGTACGTTGTTGTCGAGGACGCGCCCGCGCCGCTGCCGCTTGCGCCGGGCGCCCCGTAGGCCGCTGTGTGGGCGTGCGTGCCCATGAACACGACCGCTCGATCAGCGCGCGCTCTCGCACACAAACGATACCCGAAAGAGGAACAAGATCTGATTCCCGGGCGGTCGGGAAATGCATGGAGGGATAGGGAAGGAGATGTGTAGTGTGGTGTGGGGAGGTGTGGGGGAGAGAGGGCGGAGCAGGGAGGGAGGGCTGAGCACTCACGCAGGTCCATCTCGTCCTCGGGGTTCGCGCGGCTCTTGTTCACCGCGCGCTCGCGCGTCTTGTCGAGCGCGGCCGCGAAGCGGGCGAACGCGTCCTTGTCGCCCTTGGCGCAGCGCAGCTCCGCGCGCGCGCACTCGCGCGCGCCCGCCGCGAGGTCGAGCACGACGCGCGGCGCGTTGAACAGCCGCGGCGGCTCCTGCTTGAGCGCGAGCAGCGCCGTGTGCAGCACCGCGAGCGACTCGAACGCGTCCGCGCCGACCGCGTCCGCCACGATCATGAGCTGCGGGCGCACGGGCACGCGGGCGCGGGCGGTCGCGTGGGGGGAGGTCGAGAAGGGCCGGGTGAGTCAGTGCGGGCGCGCTGGTGCAGGGGGTGGGGGACGCACTCTGAGGTCGGTGAGGAAGATCCTGCCGCGCCCCTCGATCTTCTTCGCGGAGGCGTCAGAGAGGGTGAGGACGTAGTCGATATTGTCGACCGTGCGGATGTCGATCTCGTCCTGGAGCGGCGTTGGCGTGCGCGAGGGGCTGAGGTTGATAGCGTTGAGGGACATGGCTCGGACTCGGGGGTGTCTGGACGGTCGTGAGGGATATTGGCTGCTACAAAGATAGGAGATCGGGCGCGGCGAGGAGACTGGGTAGGCTGTGGTTCAAGGGGCAGGCAGGCGTTGTGCTCGAGGACGAGCAGATGCAAGAAAGAGAACTGGGTGTATTCGGGCTGGCGTGGTGGCCGAAACCCAGCTGGCCGCGAGCGGCCGTCGACCATCCACATCTCAATCAAACATCACCGCGTGCCCGGTCCGCCCAAGCCTCTGACATCATTTCCGCTCTACAAGCGCTCTCTCGTGGTAGTATTTCCGGGCTGGTACTGCACGCATTCGGTGCGCTCTAGCATTAACCACAGCATATAGACAGTGGTTGTGAACGAGGTGTTCAAAACGTTGTCCCGAAATATTCTCTACAGTACTGGCCACCCCTGGCAAATCGAGCGCGGAGATGGAATTCAACCACCGCTCCGAAGAATCCATCACACAGGGTCAAAAGCTCGGTAGAACGACCGGCCGCTGTCTATCGGAAGGCTTGCTTTCCCGGTAAATCAGCCGGCTTAGATTTAGTCACAAGGCACCTTGACCCTTACGCGCTTTTGTCGGATCCATCTTGGGAGCAGTGCTATGTTCGAACTTCGAAAGTTGGAGCAAGTGGTCCGGCGGACTTCCGTTCTTTGATCGGGTCAATCGTATAATCGCTGAGGCATGAGTCAACTTGCACAAGAAGCGTGATTCATCCAAAATATGTATTCGTATGAAGTTCACCAGCCCTCAGCTTGGCCCTGTGTATTGTACGAAAGACTTGAATTCTGCTGGAAGAGCTTGTGTTATAAGGCGGACCTTTCAACATGCGAAACCCTCTGCTTTCTGAAGACAATAAAAAAGAAACATAAAGCCATCTGGAAGACGGTATACATATATTTCTATTCCAGATGAACATGAAATCTAGTGTCCCGACTGCCGAAGTACCCTTCCTCTGAAGAGCTGGCCTTCGAGAGGTATACTCTCAAACGTAAATGGGTAGACACACCCAGACCCAGCTGTTGCATCTGTCGAGCACGGGTGGGAGGTAGTCTATGACTCACCCACACTCTGTTAACGGCATAGTAGGAATAGGTGATGGAGATTGCGTGAACTCCTAAGATGGCGGTGGTTGAAGCACTCCAACCACCAACATCTCAGGATTTCACGTGAAGTGCAAGCTGAGGTGGTCCATCCGTATCTGAGGTAAATGCTATGACATACTAGTCTCGTACCTATCCGCCGTGTGAGCCTGGTGTTTAGTACATGGGCAGGCATTAATCGACCAGCTGCAGGAGAGGTACATGAGATCACATGAAATGCTGGGACGGCGGTGGTTGGGGCATTCTCCAACCACCACCACCCAGCATTTCATGTGAAGTGCCCAAGCTGGGGCGACTCAACCATACTTGAGGTACACACAACTCTCGTACCCAGAGTCCGTTGGCCTGCCGTCTCTAGCACTCCCACTCCCACTTGGCTGTGCTCAGCGGCCTCGCCGGAACGAGTGCTGAGGGATGTGGGGGTGGGTTGAAGGGAGGACGGTGCCAAGGTCTGAGTGGATATGAGCGCCCGTGCAGAGGGGATGATGGTGGTCGCGGGAGCCCGCTGTTTGGCAGCCTTTGGCGTGTGGCCAGGCCCGGAGAAGACGGAGGGTGTGGATTCCGACTCGGGCCGTCGGTGGTGGCGTGAGTGCCTGTCAGACCTCATCATCGCAACCTTATCTTCCACCAGTCTGCCACCATCCCTTCCCTCTGCCGCGCCAGCTGCACATGGCCTGCGTTTGCCTTGCCGTCTTCCCCGCCTCTGGCCTGACTAGCACAGCATTGACGTTCCGCCATCGCTCGCTGTACTTCGGCCGCGCCCTCCATCTCTCCCGCTCTCTGTCTAATCCCCGTCCCCGTCACTCTTGAATAGGCAATTCCATTCTTTTACACTTCTCTGTTCTCCCACAAAAAGTCCTGATGTCAGGTCTTACACCCTAAGTTCCTTCATCGCCATTTCGTCATTGGGCTGTGGCCTCACGGCAGCGACACGTCTCACGTTCGGTCAACTCGGAGCTGCACATACCAATAGTTCTAGGCGGAATGATTATACGCCTCGTCGGACCTCACTTCATTATCTGCGACGCTAAACCTGTGATGCAGCATGGCCAGACATGACATCGCGGCAGGTCCCATCTTACATCCTCGCTTGCACTCCACGCGGCGCTGCTTGGATGCATCATATTAACGTTACTCCAACCTTTAGACTTGCCGCTTCCGCACAACGTCCTCGCCGTTAGTGTCTCGTAGCTCGTGACACCAACTGGCGGGCACATGGCGTTTGATCCTTTCGCCATCGGGCATTTCGATGGTATTCGAGGCACACACCACGCGGAACCCATCCCATGCCCTCAGGGCGCGCACAGCCAGCACGCGAAGACCGAAGGGACGCTTGCGCTCACGTACATTCGCGTGGGGCTCGCCCCCTCCAAAGGTAATTCGCTGCACACAACACCCACCGAGATTCCCATATCCCTGGGAGAATGTTTCGCGAGCCCGCCCATCATTCAGATCACGCCGCGGCGAAGCCCGACGGTTCTGGCGTCGAACCCGACTCGCGCTTCCATCAATAGACAAGCCCAATCCATCCCTCGCCAACCCCCTCCCCCGCGCGGGCGGGTCAGCCACCTCGCGCGGCGGGCCCTCCGCGTATAAATACCCGCCCCGCGCACCCGCCGCCGCGCCCTCCAGCCTTCTGCGAGGCCCCCCTGCTCCGGCACCACCACCACCACCCGCCGCCGCCGTCGCCATGCGCACCCTCTCCGTCTGGGTCCCCCTCGCGCTCGCGCTCGCGGCCGCCGCGGTCCCCGCCGCGGACAGCGCGCACAAGCTCAAGGAGCGCGTGCCCCCGCCGCGCGGCTGGACCAAGGCCGCCGCCGCGCCCGCGGACCACATCATCGAGCTCCGCATCGCGCTCCCGCAGCCCAACTTCGCCGAGCTCGAGCGGCACCTGTACGAAGTGAGGTGTGTGTGCACGCGTGCGCATTTAATGGCGCAGCGCGCTGACAGGTCTCGGCGTGCAGCGACCCCTTCCACGAGCGGTATGGCGACCACCTGTCGAAGGAGGCCGTCGAGGAGCTCGTCGCGCCCCACGCCGAGAGCGTCCACCTGGTCAACGAGTGGCTCGCGTCGCACGGCCTGCTCGAGGACAGCCTCTCCCGCTCCCCCGGGAGGGACTGGGTGACCGTGAAGGTCCCCGTGAGCCTCGCTGAGGAGATGCTCAACACCGTACGTGCCCGCCCTCTCTCTCCCCACCCCCGGACGGCGCATGTTGACGCGCCGCGCGACGCAGGAATACCACGTCTGGACGCACGACAAGAGCGGCGACGCCGTCGTCCGCACGACCTCCTACAGCCTCCCGGAGCACCTGCACGAGCACGTCGAGCTCGTGCAGCCGACGACGATGTTCGCGCGCACCAAGGCGCTCCGCACGACGTTCCGCTTCGACGAGGAGTCGGGCGCCGCGTTCAAGAGCGCCGCGGTGAGCGCGGACACCCCCCCAATCAGCGTGCCGTCCGCGTCGGGCGGGCACGTCGACGCGAGCTGCAACAAGACGATCACGATCACGTGCATCCAGCAGCTCTACAACGCGGTCGGCTTCGCGCCCGACGTGAAGCACGGGAACGAGATCGGCATCACGGGCTACCTCGAGCAGTTCGCGAACATCGCGGACCTGCAGACGTTCTACGCCGACCAGCGCCCCGACGCGCTCAACTCGTCGTTCACGACCATCCTCCTCAACGGTGCGTGTGGCGCCGCGTTGCGCCGTCCCCACCCCCAACTGCGGGGAAGGTTGTCGTAGCGCCCGTTCTGACGTGCGTTCTGATCTCCAGGCGGCGAGAACAACCAGACCCTGTCCGAGGCGGGCGCCGAGGCAAACCTCGGTGAGTCTTATGTGCTTGTTCGGGCGTAATAACGTTGGAGTTCTCATGCCGTGGGGGTTATGTCCGCCGACAGACACCCAGTTCGCGTTCGGCCTCACGTTCCCGACGCCTGGCACCTTCTGGTCCACCGGCGGCAGCCCGCCGTTCAAGCCCGATGTGCTCACGCCCGATAACTCCAACGAGCCGTACCTCGACGTGAGTGCGCTCTGTGTTTGACGGTCCAGAACGGGGTCTAAATTGGTTCCCATTCGTAGTGGCTTGGCTTTGTCTTGAAACAGAAGAAGATCCCGCAGACGATCTCGACCAGTTACGCCGACGACGAGCAGACCGGTACGCGTGTCTTTCCTTCTCTAGCTCCTCGCTCCCGCTCACGGACCAACGCGCGCAGTTCCCCCGAGCTTCGCTAAGCGCGTCTGCGCCGACTTTGCACAACTCGGTACGCACCTCTCTCCCACCCTCTCACGTCCATTCTTCTAATTGGCGTTCTCTTCCGCTCGCCCCCGCGATCTCCCCGATACCCTCGGACTCCCAGGTGCGCGCGGCGTGTCGTTGATGTTCAGCTCCGGCGACGGCGGCGTAGGAGACGGCGAGGAAGACCCCGCGCTGCAAGAGTGCTTCACGAACGACGGACGCAACGCCACGCGCTTCGTGCCCCTCTTCCCGCCCTCGTGCCCCTTGTGAGTCTCCCTCCTCCCGTCCTCTTTTCCTCGAAGTTTCTCCCCCCGCTCACACGGCACCCCCGCGCCGCAGCGTCACCGCCGTCGGCGGAACGATCCACGTGCCTGAGACGGCCGTCTTCTTCTCCGGTGGCGGCTTCAGCGACTTGGTGCGTACTCCTCCCTCCCCCTCACGTCTTGTCGCGCGCGCTGACGCCGCACCGTCCCGTAGTTCCCCCGCCCGGCGTACCAGAACCTCGCGGTGTCCAAGTTCCTCAAGACGCTCGCGCCCGGCACGTACGAGGGCCTCTTCAACCCCAACGGCCGCGTACGTCCCTCTCCCCGCGCTCTCCCCCTCCCTCCCTTCACGCCGGACTGACTGAGCCCTCTTGCCCGCGCACACACAGGCCATCCCAGACGTCGCCGCGCAAGCCGACCTCTTCAAAATCTTCCTCTCCGGCCGCGCCGTCTCGATCGGCGGCACCTCCGCCGCCGCGCCCACGTTCGCCGGCATCGTCTCGCTGCTCAACTCGGCGCGCCTCGCCGCGCACCTCCCGCCCCTCGGGTTCCTCAACCCGCTCGTGTACGCGCTGCAGGCCGTGGACCCGAGCGTGTTCAACGACATCACCGTGGGCAACAACCCCGGCTGCGGCACGCCCGGCTTCAACGCGACCAAGGGCTGGGACCCCATCACGGGCGTCGGCACGCCCAACTTTGGGAAGCTCAAGGCGATCGTCACCGGCGACCTCTCTGGGATCCTCAAGGAGTAGAGGGGGGAGCGGCGAGCGGCGGTCGAGGTCCGAGTCGGGCGTGTGTGTATGACGAGTTAGGGGGACGCGGCGCGCTCTGTAGCATGCGCGTACGCTGTGTGTAGGCTGACGTCGAGACTCGACGCTGTACTTGAAAAAAAAAATGCAAAACCGTGTACCATGCCCTTCGCACTTCGCACTCGCACCTCGCAAGATCGGACGGAGATTGCGCGACTGGGAGGAACCCACGCGCCGCGCGTGGTGCCCGTTTGTCGTCGTTCCGTATTTAGACAGTGCGGATCTGGCACATCAGTCGCTCTAGCTCGGGGCGGACTTTAGTGGGAGGAAGTTTATGGTAAACCGGCGGCGTGCGATTAGTCTACAACACAGTACTGCGGGGGGTGCGCGCGGGGCGCGCGGTGGGGGTG
>FTLJ01000931.1:0-25688 GCA_900155495.1 Porogramme epimiltina
GTGAGGGTGGGGGGAGGGGGAAGGGGAAGGAGGAGGACCCGAAGAGCGTCGTGGCGGTGCGGATGTATGGGCGGGGGGAGTTTAGGGCTGTGGATGAGTTCTTGCACGTGGAGGAGGGGGCGGTTGATGGCGTGCGGGGAGCGATTGAAGGGACGGGGGAGGCAAAGGGAAAAGGGAGGGCTACATGGGGAGGCAAGGCCGACAAGTGTGTCGAAGGGGTTTGTGAGGGGGCCGAGAGCGAGCCCGGACCGAGCTCGAGGCGCAAGGGAAAAGAGAGCGAGCGGGAGCGGGAGAGCGGCGCAGACGGGCGGGTGCAGAGGGGGTGTGAGTACGAGGGCGGCGAGGGATACGTGTGAGTGTCCTCGCGCCGCTCCACCCCTTCTCACAGCTGACTTGGAAATCCGTGCAGACGAGCGTGGTTCCGAGGGAAAGACGGGAAGCGGTACACCTGGTACGCCGACAGCAAGCGGCTCGAGGTGCGTGTTCGACCGCGTCATGGGATCGTCCCGCCGTGGGGGTCACTGATGACCACACAGCTCATCAGGGAGGACCGTCCGAGCCAGCCAGTCGCGGCGTACCACAAGGAGAAGCGGTTCATGCACCTCCTGCGTATATCGCAGTACCCGTACCTCGAAGTCGACAAGTCTTCGACCGCAGACGTCCTCGACCAGCTCATTCGTGAGTGCCCAAATCATCGTCCAGCATACGTCAGTCGCTCAATCGTCGCGCTTCTGCGCGCCCACAGTGTCTTTCCTCCTCGTGGAGCGGCTCCGGAGGGAGCGCGGCTGCAGTTGACGACATCCGCCTTCGGTCTCGGGTCCGCGGCCGACCGTTTCCCTCGGAATCTCCCCGCCACTTGCATCACACACTCGGAGTGCGCTTGCCCACCACTGCACCGATAGACGATCATAGATGTTCTCCCCATGCTAGCCCTCTGTTAAATATCATCGTTCCGCCTTCCCTGCCGCTTCCCTACGAGTTCTCGGGACTTCATCATTTGGGCCCGGCGGACATAGCTCTTGAAAAGACCGCGACGAATAGGACGGTTCAACGACACTCCGTCTGGCTGCGCCACAATACAACACCGCCGTTGAGATGCGGGCCACGGTACGGGTGCTGCCTGACAAGGTAGTGGCTCATCAGGCATGATGGATGGTCATCCTACTCTAGGCTAGTAAAACATTCCGGTATGCGAGCACCAGCGCAACATTCCTGAAAACGAGTGCAGAGCATCACATGTCTTCGAACGTGGGCATTACAGCTCTCGCTCAGACAGTGCAGTCACATGACGAGGGAATCCGGTGGGAGGCAGTATGACGTCACTTCTTACACGGCGGCGTACTGCCTCGACACTTGAATATTCCTCAGGCCGACCGACTAGCCCGAGTGCTCTGTGGACCATGCGGTCAGCCGCAACACCATCAATGCGTCCTCCATTTCCCCGCTAAGAGCTCCGCCTGAACTGTGGCGTTTCTCCCTCATAACCTGGATTGATTTTTACGTTTACGACGCAGGTGCAATGTCACGCTCGCCAGTTCGTCCTAGCCCCCACCGAGCCAGAATGCATCAAACCACATATAGTAGTCACGCTTCCCAGATGCAAAAATCATGAGCACCCTTCGAACGCGGGCCCGTTTCTGCAAATCTGCATACACGTAAAAGAAAACCTGGTGTCCCGGTCAGCCTCCGACGGACCCCTGGGCGTACTATGGTGTCGCGCACCCGTCTCCAGCCCGTCCGATCGGGTCGCAATTAAGCCAGCACGCGCGGTTGCTTCCGCGGCGATTCGCGCGCACCGACGACGGGGCGACTAGGGAAGAGGCGCGAGATCCCGCGAGATTCGTGCATCGCGATGGGGGCGATGGGGAGGGCGATTCGCGATTCCGCGCAGACACGGACGTCACGATGATGGCGGGGGCGGGGGGCGCACTTGGTCGAATCGGGCGACGGACTATGGCTAGCGGCGTCGGGCGGGTTCCGCGAAGCTTAGCGGCTGGGAGGATGGTAGGCCCGGAAACCGCTCTTCTCGGCGACCAGCTCAATTTCGGGTGCATTTGCTAGAACGCTCGCCCTGCGTAGTGCGTAGTTTTGGGGTGGCCGATCACAGCCAACGGGCGGGCGAGCGCGCGGCATCGCAATCTCGCCTCTTATGGGCACGCACCGTGCACGCCTCGCGCGCGATCTCCCCGTCGGCTGTCCCAGGTAGGGAGGCGGGACGCGACACGCCGCCCGGCCACGAGCAACTGGGCAGCGTTGGGCTGGCGGGGTTAGAATACCGGGGGCGCGTGCCTGGGGAATCAAGCGTTCGCCATCAGTGCACGTCCCACCGGGGCGACTCGAGGGCGTCGGGACGCGCCACGCCCGCGCGTGCGTCATATCGTGCAGGGTCGCCCCCAACGCCCCCAGCGCACCCCATCGACCTCCCCCCGCGCGCGCCCGATCCTGCGCGAACGGGCCTCGGAGTGCTGAGTGCTGGGTTTATCGCCCCGCCACAGCGCTTGGAACTCCGAGTCCCAGAACCGCCCGCGCGGCCGCACTGCCCGAAAAGGCAGCCATCGTGCTTCCGCCTCGACTGTACTATACGTGGGCTTAGCGCACCGGGGCGGACGACTCGCTGTGATGTGAGGGCGCACCTGCCACATGTGGTGATACCGCCGGCTCGCTTGGAGCCCGACCGCGTCAGACGTTTCTGCAAACCCTCTCGGACGGAGGTCCCGGCGGGCCTGCGAGTACTGCACGCGGGGCGGGGGTGCAGTCGCACTTATCGCGGGAGGCTCCGCAATGTCTCTTCCCGTGTGCTAGAACCAGGCGCACGCACAAGGCCCCCAGCGGGAGCCAATGTTCAAGCGCAGCTGATCGCCCTACAGGCGCCTGCAGCCCTTTCATTAACTCCCGATCCGGGAGGAGGAGAGGGTGAGCGCCCGCGGCAGAGGCCGAGGGCCAGTCGTGGGCACTGGATGCACCAGGGGGAGGGCGGATGGCGCCGCGGAGATGTGTTGAGCTGCGTCCGTGGGCCCAACGTCTTGCTAGCGGCACCGCGCCCGTCAAGACCAGAGCATCGGAAGAGGGTTGAATGTTCTCAAGGGCGCGCGGGAGGCGGTCCAGATCTTCATTACGCAGGAGGGCGGAGGAGGGGGAGGATGAGGCAGCCAACCGGGTGCGCCGACGAATGACGAATGGGCGAGCGAGTTCTATTACAGGTTCTCTGAGAGGGCGGCGGTCCTGCGCCTTGGCCGGACTAGGTAGATTCGCACCGCTGCCGCCGTCGCTGGAGAGCCTACGGTCGCACTTTGGCACGGCTCGATATAGTGCGACGTCAGTGGCTGCGATCAGCGGGAAGGAAGGAGGCTTGTGTGCAGCAGCAGCACGACCGCTGACTGGACGCCTCGCGATCGCCCTGCGCCAGCCCTGAATGTCGCTCAATCTGCGGAAATAGCAGGAGAGGACGCTGGCCAATCCGCCGCCGTCGCAGTAGCATGCAATTATGCTGTGGTACGCTCTAGCAGAGCACCTCGGACTTCGCGGAGGCACTTGCGATCGCCACGGCGCCATCGACGACATGGCGCACGGGCGAACGCTGGCGCGTGCCTGTGGGGCGGCTGCCACCACTGGCTGGAGGCTGCATGCACGAATGAGCGGCGTGCAGGATTCCCTCGCACCGGTGCGCGCACCTGCCCAATCCGGGACCGCGGTCGACGCCGCGCCAATGGCTGCCCATGCCCCCCGGTATTGGACGCCGTGCCCTGGGCCTGGGCTGTCGTGGCCCGCGGCTCGTCGCATTGGACGTTCGCCCGCGCCCTGAGCTAGCATTGGACCGCACGCGCGTTGGGCCGCCATTGGGCGTCGCCCCGCGCGCTGGCATTGGCTGGCTTGCGGGGGAGCATCGAGCACCCCCGAATGTTCAAAGCCCCTACCGGGACAGTGTGCATCACGCTGCCCGCCCCGTGGCGACGGGATTGCGGGGCTGCGCACGCCCGAAGAGGCGAGATTGCATCCCGAAGCGGCAGGAGTCGTCGCGCTGTGGCAGCGCTAGCAGCGTCGTGTGGGCGATCTTCACGGCGAGCGGCGAGGGCCTGGGCCTGGGCGGGCTCGCCTGGGTAGCGCGTGAATTGGAGGCTTGCAATTACCGATGTTGGTCGGAGGGCGCTCTCGTCGAGTTGGCCAGTAATGAGCATGCTCGCACTTGCGTTGGTGCCACCGACGCAAGTACTCGATGGGCACCGCTTGGCGCTTCTGGGGCCAGCAGGGGAGGAATTCGATCAATCATAGGAGCGATACATCCTAACACGTACACACGAGCCCATCCAATGGAGGCGGGCCGCGGTCTACCCAATCGCTGTCCAGGACCTGAGCCTGAGCGCGAGGCCTAGAGCTTCGCGACGATCTTTGCGAGGACACGCTCGAGTTCCTCCTTGGGGGGTTGTACGCGCGGCCATTCCGCGTTGGTGAGGATGAGGCCGTGCTCTGCATCGGGTTTCGGAATGACGTGGAAATGGACGTGGAAGACATGCTGGAACGCAATTGCGCCATTGTTCTACAGATATGGATGTAAGACGGGGAAAGCCGAAGAGACTGAAGAGGAAAGAGACCTGAAGAATGTTGTAGTCGACGAGACCCATGGCGCGCGCGAGTTTCTTTGCGAGCGGAAGGATCTCGGCAAGGTGTTCGTCCGGCACCTCATCCATTCGGTTCGAGTGGACTACGAGATCAAGTTAGCGCTTGACCGTGACCCCCATGCGAGACGTACGCACACTTAGGGATGATGAGCGCATGGCCCTCGGACACAGGCCCGATATCTAGGAAGACGTAGCTGAATGTGGTACGTCAGAAGATGTTACTGTGTGCATAATGAGTGACAACATGCTCACTTGAGATCCGTCTCCATAATCTTGAGGGATGGGATCTCTCCTACTCGCCCCAGCAGCCTCACATCAGAGATGGGATTATCGCTATGCTATCGTTATATGACTGACCCTTGATGATCTTGCAGAAGATGCAGCTAGAAGAGAAGTCGCTAAGTTCAGTGTGAGAAGCGAACAGCCTATGTGCGGTCACTGACCTCTCGTCCAGGTGGCTTGCCATATCGATGCCTCTTGTCGTCGTCTTGGTTCAAGAAGTAGAGTATTGACACGAAGGACCGCGGCTGAGAGGAACAAATAACGTAACATCGTTTGAAATCGTTGGAGTTTGATGAGACAGTTCCAGAAAATTGTCACGAGTTCTTCGAATTGAACTTGGAAGACCTTGGAGGTCGTATCATAGCTAGTCGCACCGCTGACTATATGCGCATGACCACCAGCTTGCGCTTGAGTCGCACCGTGGCCGGGTGCAAGCAGCGCCTCTCCGTTGGGTGCGAAGCGCCCGATGACATCACCCAAATGCTGACGCCGAAAGCCGTAGTAAGCTTTTCATCATAGAACCCACTAAGATAAAACATTGGGTCAGAATGTCTACAGAATTAGCAGCAGCGACAAAACAAGATAAATATGCAGTACAACGTCCACGATTGTGGATCCTCATCCACAACGAATCCTAGCCAATGAGACCTACAGAGCTACTTAACGTTGTCAGTGACGCATATAAATGGGCGACAGGCCATACTCACATATGCAACACGTGCAGTAGTATACTTCAAACAGCCATAGCTCCGGCATATGGCCATAATTCCAGCATATAGCCCTATAATACGGTCAGGATTAAATTCCTACAAAGAAAGAAGATGAGACGCACCTCACAACTTAATCCTCCATCCCTCATCACACGCATCCTCCACGAGGAAGTCGTACCAAAACACCGCGATGGGCACCGTGGCCAGATGCCACAGCGAATGTGCGTCGATGACCCTCCCCCACGGCGCAAAGTCGAACAGCTCGAGCGCGGTCGCCGCGGTCGTGAGGAGCGCGAACAGCGCGGGCTTGTTTGCGCACCGCGGCCGGTACCCGCGCGCCTCCCCAGGGAAGCGGCGCAGGAGCGACCCCGGGGCGAATGAGTACGCGAGCCAAAGGAGGTTGTGAGTGAGGCCGACGACGAGGTTCGCCGTCATGTTGTACGAGTAGTCGAAGCGGGGGAGGAGGGAGAGGTACGCGATGTGCGCGAGGAAAGCGAGCGCGCAGAGCGCCGTCCAGAGGACGTACGTGCCCGAGCGGGGCGCGTGCGCGGTTGACGCGGTGAGCCTGTGTCGTTCGGCGGGGTAGAGGTGGAAGAGGCGGATGACGGTGTAGTAGAGGCCGTAGAGGATGGCGAGGGCGGCGGAGAAGTAGTCGAGCTTTTCGGTGAAGGGGAGGTCTACCAGTCAGGACGAAGGAGAAGGGGCAATGTTAGGGGGGACATTCAGCGCATGCGGCGAGGAGGACGAAAATAGGGCAGACCTCGAGTGTGGAAGACAGAAGACCAGACCCACGCATTCATGCTAGCAAGCGCGAAAGTGAGGTAGTATTTCTTCATGGGATGGTTATTTGGGACGCGTGACTGTATCTTCCGTGCGCCGTTGAAGTGTGCGACGAAGTTGAGGACGGAGAACAGGACGGATGCGGGCTCTTGCATGCCCGCGAACCTCCAGAAGGGCCACTTGCCGTAGTACTGCTCCACGGGAGCATTATGCTGAATAGCAGCGTCGGTGATCATGTGCATGCAGCGGTACTTGCAGTCATCCATACATGTCCATCCTGTGGCCCGGAGCGCGAACGACAAGGGTATCGGGGAAGAGCCTCGGCATAGCTGGCGGTTGCAAGTCGACACGCAGTCTATGAAGCCAGCCGCGCGGTCTCCAGAAGAGGCGAAGACAACCGGAGGTAAGAGCAAGCAGAGAAGCAGACACAAAGGTGAAATTGCAGGCTTCATGTCTTCATTAGATATCTGAACAGGCAGGGCGACCAGAACAAAGGGAAGAGGTATGTGTCGCGCTCGGGCTTGGGCCGGACTCGACGGCGAGGAGAGGCGTTGGATCGAGATCTGGCTTACATAAGCATGTGGCAGATGCGCCTCCAAAGTTGCAACTTGTGCTGCCCCGTCATTCCTGCCTTACCAGCATTTGCCCCACTCGCTCAAACGCCTCGAATTTTCTCACACAAATTTGTGGATACCATAGGTAAGTGTCAGAAATGTTTTGGAGTGGCACAAATTGACCCGCTATTTTTCGATATACCTTCGTCATCCCCACTAATAAACTGTCAGCAGTAGCAACTTGAATCGACCTTCCGTACTTCCCATCGTCTCAACTTCCAATTAACTCGCACTTGGTACTTGCTAATTTCTGGTTACAATAACCGAGAGACTAACTGTGATGCTCTTGTGATCGTCGTTGTAAATGTTCACATATCAGCCTCATGGTTCGCTCCGCCCAGGCAACCTCTCTCACTTTCTCTTCATCCCCATATTTCGACGACAGAGGATCGCACGGACACGCAGAGCCTATAACAGAAAGAGTCAATGTACTGGAAATGCTTTCTTGTTACTGTTTTGCGTTGCTGACCACACTACCCACAGCCCCATTCTCGCCCTATAGTGTCTTATTACTTCCCAAAAGGCGTCGGTGCACAGCACTATGGAGTACGTAGAGTAGTTTTCACTCACAATAATTACTTTTATACTTACCAACTATCATAGGAACACCATCCAATGAAGCCGCATCGACTAACATTAACCAACGCCTTAGTTTTGGGATATGGTTTAGACAAGCAGATACACCATATCTACAACCCCCGTCCCGCCACACAAGAAGAGATCGAAGCATACCATAGCCATGATTACATTGAATTTCTTTCCAGGTAAGTGAGTGGGAACTCCTAGATACGAGTAGCATTTCCTCTTCATCTCGTAATTCGCGAGGGACGCTCACGTCAGATGGTCAAATTGACATCTTCATTCATTATCTCTCGCCGTCTGTGGCTACTGGTACTGACACACCTTGCCAGGGTTACTCCACATACACAGACAGAAATGCGAGCCGCCATAGAAAAGTTCAACTGCGTTGAAGATTGCCCTATTTTCGCAGACATGTACGATTTCTGCAAGATGTATGCGGGGGCATCGCTGGCCGCAGCTCGAAAGCTGTGTGCTGGGACGACGGACATCGCAATCAACTGGAGTGGCGGCCTTCACCACGCCAAGAAAGCAGAGGCGAGTGGCTTCTGCTACATCAACGACATTGTTCTCGCCATTCTCGAATTGCTCAGGTAGGTTGCGCCATTGTTTTGTTTGTTTTATTCGAGAGTGCAGTTGTGCTCCGCAGAGAAACTCGTTGCTTATATCGGAGATTACTCACGTATGACAAATCTCATGGAAGTATTTTCGTACTCTCTACGAACCATTCCTTCGGAAATATGTTACGGTACTTATGTATCCGCTGGCTGACATCACTACTAGATACCACCCCCGTGTCCTCTACATCGACATTGACATCCATCATGGCGACGGCGTCGAGTTCGCGTTCTATCACAGCAACCGCGTTATGACCGTCTCTTTCCATAAATATACCGGAGACTTCTTCCCTGGCACCGGCAAACTTGACGATAACGGCACGGGCCCAGGCAAACATTTCTGCTTGAACGTCCCACTCAAAGATGGCATCGACGACGACATGTACTTGACCATCTTCAAGACCGTCATCGACGACACCGTCACTGCTTTCCGACCAACAGCCATCGTCCTCCAATGCGGTGCGGACTCTCTCGGCTGCGACCGCCTCGGCGCCTTCAACCTCTCCATCGCCGCACACGGCGAGTGCGTCAACTTCGTCCGCAAATTCAACGTCCCGCTCCTCGTGCTCGGCGGCGGCGGGTACACGATCAAGAACGTCTCGCGCTGCTGGACGTACGAGACCTCCGTGCTCGTCGGCGCCGCGATCCCGGACGAGCTCCCCGTCACGATCTACGACTCCTTCTTCCGCGAGACCAAGTGGAAGCTCCACCCGCCGCTCACCGGGCGCGTCGAGAACCAGAACACGGCCGCGAGCCTGCAGCGCATCACCCTCGCCGTGCGCAACAAGCTCCGCTACCTCCAGGGCGCGCCCTCCGTCCAGATGCAGGAGATCCCGCCCGACCTCGCGGGGTGGCTGCACGACGAGGAGCGCTCCCGCGAGGAGCGCGACGAGGACGCGAGGGGCACGGGCGGGGCGGGGGACACGCGCGCGTCGGAGCGCCTCACGGGCGCGCATGCGGGCCGCGGCGAGTTCTTCGACGGCGACAGGGACAACGACCAGCAGGCCGACGAGAGCGACGCGCCGCCCCAGTCCGCGTCGGCGAAACGGGGCCGGAAGCCGCGTGGCCGCGGGCGGGGCAGGGGTCGTGGCCGTGGGCGCCCGAGCGCGGCGGCCCTCGCTGCGGCAGCGGCCGAGGCAGCTGCGGCGGAGGATGACGACGACGACGAGGCGGAGGAGCCGCCGAAGCCCACGAGAGGGAGGGGCAGGGGGCGCGGGAGGGGTCGTGGGCGGCCGCCGAAGGCGAAGGTGAGGGACACGGAGACGCCGTCTCAGGACGAGACGAGCATGGATGTAGATCCTGAGACTCAGGACGGGTCGGGCTGAACGCCGGGCGATGGTGTAGAGTCTCCGAGTCGCGTTCTTGGTGCTACGGGTACGTTCATTCTTTCCCTCATTCGCTCGACCCGTGTAGCTGACTGATCCTGAGAAGAATTGGTCTTTTAGCCTCCTATATTAGTGTATATGCAACATGCTGTGATCCGTATAAGTCGTCTGCAGATCTTGTGTCTTTCTAAACAGACAACCTCAGCTGCTGACCAGTTCAAGGTGGAACAGAACAGGTTGTCCGATGTGGGGTCGTATGTGTCCTGGTCCGTGCAGGTACAGGCTCGTGTTGCCGCCGAGAGTCGCTTTGGAAGAACCTTGCGTGCCCGAACAGGAGATCGCTTCTGTGGTTGGCATCGAAGTTATCTCTATTGGGAATTGCCGCTACCGGCGCCATCTATAGGAGCACCTCGTGGTGTAGTCGGCGCTCCCTTGGGTGCTGACTAGCCGGGAAAACATAAATGCGATAAATTAACGTAAAGGTATACTAACGGAAGTGAATGTAGTGCGATGGGGTAGGTACACAGCATAGCGAGATGTGAGCGACGATATACAATGAGCGGGAGGTGCTATGTAAGGCAGAGTAGTGATGGTCGAAAAGCTGAACGTTAGCGATCATGAGTTCTTGTGCTTGTGCTTGAGCGCGACCTTGATACCGAGCAGTGATGCGACTTCGTAGCACGCGACAAGCAGCAGCTGGCCCGTCAAGTCCGTAAGCGCCGACTGGATCGGAAGCGCGTACATATCCGGGTCGAGCCCGCGCTTCCAGAGGACCGTCGTCAGGAGGTTAGCAACGAGGAGCGAAATCGTGATCTGACCAGGTCAAGAGCAGTCAGATATCAGAAAGTCTGAGCAGTAGGGGAGTAGGAGAGTACGCACCGCAAAGAGGAAGAAAAGGATCTGGAGCGCGATGAACACGAATGGGAGGTGGATCCAGCCGAGCGCCACAACAGACGCGAGGAACGCGATCTCGACTGGGAGCGCAACTACGATGAGCGTCGTGATCACGAGCCGGGCGCTTGGGTGATGCCGGTCGTCCTTGAGTTCGACGAGAGAGTCCGTGACGGCGATCGCGGAGGGCGTGTTGGCCACCTTGGTCGTCGCCGCGTGCAGCGCGGTGGACAGGCGGGAGACGAAGATGGCGCTCACCCCGCCGGGTAGACCTGACGGGACGGAATGTCGGGTCAGCGTCAAGAGAGCCGGAAAGATGGAAGGTTATGGGGCGGGAACGGGAGAGTGGATGCCAAGAGAAAAGGGGGGGAGACGCACCGGCGATGACAACGGCGAGGAGGGCGAAGCCGCTGTATCGTTCCACGAACGTGTCGAGGACGATGCCCGTGGCTGTACTAATAGCCATCGCGACGAAGAGAGGGGACCAGCCTTGCGTGAGTAGGTGGCGGACGTGTTCGTTGCGGTTCGTGACGATCGCCCATCCCACCGCCGCGAGCGCGAGCACAACGACGATGATGATCGGCACTGGGGTGCCAAGCACGCCGAGATGTAGCTCGGCGATGACGCCGAGCAGTGAGAGGGTGACGAGGTCGCCGAGGCATGCAGCTACGGGAGGTGCGATGTTGTCTGAGGCGGGGGCGTTGTTTGAGAGTGAGGACGAGGAAAGACGGAAGAGTCGAACGCACCAGGATCCAACCCAATTTTCCTACACACCACGACGAGACCGCACATAAATGACCCAAGCAGTATACTGGACAGGCATGCCGCACACATCGCCGAAGACGCAACCATTACGAATCTAATTGGAACACGTGCATTCTTAGCAGTCCGTGAGAAGGCGAACCGACGAAGCTACTCACTCAGCTGCACCTGAAGGCGGGGGTGGGATTGGCCTGTTAGGTTTTGGAGTGTGGACACCACGGGCGATGAATCGCAGAACCAGTTCAGCCGACGAGCCGTCCGTAGGTACGTCCATTGCGGTGGTCTGCCCTGGGACGATATGACTCATGACGAAAGCTACGGCAGCCGCGGCGAAGGAGACGACAGTGGCTTGGACTTGAAGGAGGGTCAGGTTCCCAAGGATGATGGACCGGCGCTTGGCGGGAATGTCGAGGTCACCCATGTTTGCTGAGGTGCCGAGGCGGGCGGAGAGGTTCATCTCGAGATTCCCCTTCAGATTAAGGACGACCGGGATGAGCATGATAAGCTCGTCTACACGGGTCATGGCTTTCCAGTGCTATGTTGCAGTGAGTAGGCATGTGCAGGGTATGTAGGTCCAGCGAAAAAGACTCACGGACACGGTGTCCAATATCTCTCCCGTGAGGGTCAGCCCGACAGTTGTTAAAAGGAGCGTCGGTGCAGTCTGTCGTTGCCCACAAATGCGTTTCTTCAGGATCCTCTGCACAAGTGCCGACTGGGATGGGTGCTTACCTCGAGGACTATTCGTTTGACCTGGGTAAAGGTGCTTGGCCGCTCCTGCCGCTCGCGCCCACGAGTCCGCAACTGTGAGCCGAGGAGAGCCTCCTCAACATCGGAGTCTGTGTCAGAGTCCTGTGGGTCGTCTGGGTAAGACGCGGTGCCGTAGACGGGGCGGCGAGCGGGAGTGACAGGGATCTCGTCGAGGCCGGACATTTCGATGGTGTCTGTAGAGGACTCTGGGGCGAAGGAGTCGTCGGCGTGGTGAGAGTCGTGGTCGGAGTCAAAGAGGAGGGCCTGGCGGGAGTCCGCCTGACGGGAGTCCATGGCAGACACGCTCCCGACACGCTGGGCGGGGTATGTGGTGGGAGGAGAAGGAGGGGAAGGCGCGGTGGGCACCTGCCGGGGCTGCCAGGGAGGGGAGAAAGGCTATATGCGCGCTTGGCTCGCGTCCCCAGATCAGGCCTCGAAGGCACCGCTTCATTGGGCGTGGGAACAACCTACCCTTAGAACACACATGTCATTGACACCTCCGGGCGTCTGCGGCCTTGGATCTGCTCGCGACGGTGCCCGACCACCACCTCCCTCCGCCTCCTCTCGCGCCCTCTCACGTGCAAGCTGTTCTATCTTCCAGCTCTGCACGGCCCGCGTACGCCACTCTCGCGCGCATCTGGCGTCCCGGCCACCCGCACCGCGCCATGTCGTCCTTCGTCTCCCAATACACACAACTCCCCATCCCCCGCTCCACGCTCTTCCACAGCCCCCCGGACACGGTGCCCCAGACGGATGAACTCGTACAGCTTCAGAAGGAACTCCTTGAATTCAAGGAAAAGAGCATCGAACGCGCCAAGAAGGCCGGAGACGATATTCGCGCCATCGAGGAGTCCATGCGCAGGCTCAAGGAGAAGGAGAAGGGCAAGATGAAAGCCATTCAGAAGGCGGAGAGGGAACGCGGACGTGCGTGTTTTCCTCTGCGACATGTACCCCTGTACTTACCAGACCACTATGTCACTTTGGACTATTGTTCTCTCCCCTCGCGCCCGACGCGCTCCTTAACCACGCGCTGTGCCATCCTCCGGCCCAAACTGCACTCAAATACCCCTCTTATAATGTAAATCTTCCGTCGCGTCGTCCTCTGGTTCGCGCGGCGCGCATGGAACGGACTTCCGGCTCGGTATGTCTACTATCCCACGGTCCGTCAACCATTCGGTCGCTATCCTTCCCAACGCGCGACGCTCGAATGTGGCCTTGTGTTATGCGGATATGATCCTTGAACAACCAATCGCCTCAATATTTCGCCGGTCCGACCGCTATCTTTGCAACAATAAATGTCATACCGCAACGCTTTGGCCATGCCACTGCCCCACTCGTGACACCTCGAATGACCATCTTCGGGGTATCTCTGCTTCTTCTCACCACCTTGTTTCACGTCACTTGTCCGGTTCTTCCAATGGGTCGGACAGCCACTCCATCTGTTAACGGCGACGAGGGTCGAGGTTCAACTCAACCACCTTCTCAACCACCCAAGCACCGACCTGCTGCTATTCCTCCACCACAAAGTTCGCCCACACCATCATTTGTGGAAGTTCGGAAGTTGTGAGTGGTGTTATCTCTCCTTGCCTTCAATCTCTGAACATCTTCAAGTGAGGAGCTGAAGAAGAATAAGAACAAGAAGAAGCGGAAACGACTTGAAGGTGACGACAGCGATCTCGAGCCAGGTGAGTCGGTTCAGACCGCGCCACTCCTCCATAGTTACACCAGCTGCCAGACCCGCCCAAGATACGGAAAGCATCGCCACTACCTGTACATACACCATCACATCCACCACCGCCACCTAAACCTTCGAAATACCCTTCAACATCCATCGCGTTCTCCAAGGTGAGTGTATGCACACTCATTCCATCCATCCTCATCCTCAGATCCCTCCCACCTTAGCCCTCAAATGCACCCGACTTCGCCCTCCCCACCTCTGTACCATTACTCCCCGCTCGACCACCAGCGGCGCCACGACCGGTCGCCGGCCCGAGCAAGCAGTCTGAAGTCACTGAAGACTTCAGTAAGACCAAGGCTCCCAACCAGGTTCAGGCCACCACGTTCTACACAAGTATCGAGCCATGGCTCCGTCCAATAAAGGAGGAGGACATCGGCTTTCTCGAGCTTTCCTTAGACGAGGTCGAACCCTTCGTCATGCCCAAGATCGGCAGGCACTACACGCAAGTGTGGGGCGAAGAGGACACGCAGAACTACGGCGCTCCTCTACCCGGCACTGCAGCAACCCGCCCGATCGCGCACGCGGGGCCGTCACATCCCCTGCCAAAGTGGGAACCCTCAACGCTGGCAGAGCCGGACTTGCTGACGGAGGAGCGCGGGCACGGACCGCTCACGGAGCGCGTCGTCAGCGCGCTCATCCCGATGCACGACGCGACGGAGTGGAAGGGCGTGAAGGCGGCGGAGGAGGCGATGGAGGGGCGGCCAGGGACGAACGGCGCGGCTGCGGCTGCGGCGCGCGACAAGCTGAACGTGGCGGACCTGGAGGAGCGGATGAAGGGCGTGATGCGGCACCATGGGCTGCTCGACCAGATCGTGAGTCGCTTCGTCGCTAAGGCTTCGTCCTTCGATCTTTGCGAAGGGCTGACCGTGTCCCTCGCATAGCCCGACTACTCAGAAGCGGTCGACGACCCAATAGCGACCGCCCTCCGCCACGCACAGCTCGAGCTCCGCACGGTGCTCGCGACGAACAAGGCCCGCCGCCTGCGCCTCATGGCGATCGCGGACGCGCGGCTCGGGTACCAGGAGTTCGTCGACACGCGCGACTCGATCGACAAGGGCATCCAGATGCTGTACACGAAGCTGCAGAAGAAGGACGGGCCCAAGGTGAGCAAGAAGAAGAAGCCGCACCACCACCAGAAGAACGCGTCCGACGGCGGAGGCGGCGGCGCGGCAACGGGCATCGCAGCGCTCCCGCCGTGCCCTGCCGCGCTCGGGCTCAACCCGGACGAACAGAACGCGCTCAACGTGCCCGAGCAGCTGAACGCGCTCGTGCGCACGCGCCAGGGCTGGGTGAACGAGTTCGGCGGGATGTGCGACAAGCGGCAGCGGGAGCACCCGGGCTGGCTGTGGGGCTTCCCTCCGGAGAGCGTGTTCCAGGGCGTCGACGAGGAGGTGCGCGCGATGCTCGCCCGCACCACGCCCGCGCCGGCGGCGACCGTGGCCGTCGCGCCGCCCGCGATAAACGGGTTCGCGCACGCGAACGGGCGTGCGAACGGCGCTGCGCCACGGACAAGTTTCGGGTTCGGGGCGAAGGGCAAGGGGCGGGCGGGGGACGAGATGGACCTCGGTTGAGGTGGCGGCGGCGGCGGGGCCCCCCTGTACATGCTTATTGGTATTATTGCTGTCCGCTCGGATTCACATTCCCATGTCCCACCACTACTACTCTACGTTGTTTTCGCGTCTCCTGTCGTCCTCTGCTCCTCTCGCATTCCTGTACCTCAGCTCACTCCACGCCCCTATGCATTCCGCTCGTCTGTGATTTGACGATCACTCCCGCTGTGTGGTACTTGTGCTCTTATTGAGAGTTCGGGCTGGACATGTAAATCATGGTGATCATAGTATGTATGAAGGCAGGTGCCCATCCGGAAAGTAACATAAACCGAGGGGTCGACGAGGGTACGATACAAAAAAGCACGACTATGACGCAGTCTTGGCTTTCTTCGTTTTCTTCTTCGGCGACTCCGCATCCACCTTCCGCTTCTTCTTGCTCTTGTCCTCGTGCTTCGCGCTTTTACGCGGATGCGAAGCCTCGGGCTCAGGTTCTGCGGCGTCCATGTCCACGTCCTCTTTCTCGGCATCGACCAGAGACCCAACTGGCACGAAGCGGTGTGTGAGGAGCTCTGGTGGATGTCGTGGACGAGGAGGGTTCTGGTGCACAACTGGAGATGCTTCGGGAGAGGACTGGGGCGGCGTCGGTAGGGTCGGACGTGCAGAGATCACCAGACGTCGAGAAATGGGATGGGGGGCTATAGGAAAGACCCTTGTTGGCAAAAATATTGAGAGTAACAGGAGGTTACGTACCTTGGAAGAGTTTTCCGTCCTTCTTGTGTCTCGGAAGGAGGCAGGACATGGTACGCAATTCGTCTCCTCCTACGACCTCTGCCTCGTCCTCTCCAAGTTGCCAGACGTCATACGCCAGGCTCTTCTTTTCAATGGCGCCTATTCGCGAGGTTTTGGAGGAAGAGGGAATTTCGAGCTTCACATCCTCTAGATGTTTAGGTTTGAGCTGCGTAGAGGAGAGTAAAGGTTATAGATGAGGAAGAGGGCAGTCAGAAGTGATCACGTACCCCGTCTGGCACGCGCACTATCCACAACTCCAGATTGTCATCATTGTTGATTGCGTCCCAGTCAAACTCTCCTTTCTCGTTCTTATGTTTCAAAAGAGCATAGCCCTCAGGAGGCTTGTAGTCCCAGTTTGGGTCTTCTCCCTCGTTCCGGCCATGCTCCTCGGCGGGGTTTACGATCTTGACCTTCTTCTGTTTCGCCTTCCCTTTCTGTGACTTTTTCGTGACCACTTCTGGTTCTGGCGAGGAAGAAGAAGAGCGGGAAGAAGACATGGTCGCGGTTGTGGCTGAAGCCAAGTCGAGCGCAAATTGGCGGCTTCCAATTCGGGAAGCGGCTGTTTGGCAGGAGCTTCTGAACCAAACAAAAGGGACGCGTCGCGTCGGCGCGCCCCGTACGGCTTCTGCCAGCTTCTCTACTTAAGACCATATTCTACTCTACCGAGTCTCCTTAATCCCCCGCACCTGCAGTGCCTTCAACACAATGTCTGATTCCCAGCCAAGCCCGCACCCCAACCATGAAAAGTCTTTCCTCCGCCGACTCACCGTGGCCACCCAACCTGCGCTCACTCGGATTGCCCACGCGTCTGCCCCATTCATCACCGTGTTCGTGCTCATCCACCTCACTGCCCCTGTCATGGCGAACCTCGGAGGATCGTCGTTGTCTTCACAGGTGATGGTGAGTAGCATGTATGCTATGGACAGAGGCTCTCCGCCTCACCGTCATCGCTAGCTGCTCGGTAGAGAGTACTACCAGACACCGTTCGGCGAAAAGTACCTCGTGCTGGCACCGCTCGTCGTACATCCGCTCTCCGCCGCGCTCAAACGTGTCATGTCGCCCAAGACCGCACGCCGCGCCACCAGTATCCTGAGCATCACCGGCTACTCCGCCGCCATCTTCGCTATCCTTCATTACTTTACCCACCGCATTGCACCCGCCGATCCCTCGAACCCCATCTACTCCGTCGGCCCTTCGGAGCTCGACTTCGAGTACGTCAAGTACTCCCTCCACGAGTGGCCCTGGCGTAGCCTCGTCGGCTACACCGCCCTCGTCGGCCTCGTCGCCGCACACGCGTCCGAGGGAATGGCTATCATATGGAACACCTGGATGCGCCCGGCCTTCGGCGCCCTCCGCCAAAGCCGCAAGACGCGTCTGACCGGTGCCCTGATCAGCGGCATTCCCGTCGCGACTGGCCTGTTTTTCATGTGGGGAGAGCCTCTCATGATCTTCGCCTCGCACGCGGAGCGGTTCAGGGCTTCATTCATGAAGAGTCTGTATTTCCGATTTTGAATGACAACTCCGCTTGCTGTGACATGTTGTCCGAGCCGTCAAGCTGCCAGCCCATGAAGATTGTGCTCAAGCCCGGCATTCAAGTCGACACGATACGACCATCACATCGAGTCCCATACGCCATATCTGGCTGCGGAGTGCTCCCCCATGCTATTCTCCGGTCACCGTCGGAGGATGACGTCCGCCCACGCCCTTTCAACGCTGCGTAATCTGTGAGTGGCCGTTCGCAAAAGCCTAACCGCTATCGTCACAGCTCACGCCAGGGGCGGGCTGCCGGGGATCTATCTACGCCACCAGATGCACTCGGCGTCTATTCACCAATCGCTATAACCGCCGACCGGCGACGATGGCTTTGCTTCAGGGTTTCTACCTAAGACCCCGGTCTTGTTCCCTACCAAGAGCGCATAGGCGCATGTAGACTCGAGTGTGGTTGTGAGCAAGTCGCGAGTAACTCGACAGTCCGGCCCCTCCCCTGATTCGTGATGTTCACGGGTGTCAACCTCTTCATGATGATATCCGCGCGTCTCTCGCGTGATTCACCATGTCAGCTATTCACCGAGTACCTCAATTCGTCGGCGAGGCAACAACTCCAACTCCGCTTCTTTCAGCTCCGACTACCAATGGGCTCTTCGAAGCTGTATTTTTTGCACTGGCGACGACCATCAGAAAGTGTCTGAAAAGCGACATGTACAACGTCCGTTCCGCACAAGATGCTCATTGGATCCACGCTCCGAGAATCCAACCGTGCACATAACCACTTGTGGTGATACTCGACAGGACCCTGTATGGTCTTCTAACACGTAAAACATCCACTTTACGTTACAGGGCATGACGCTCAATTGTCGTTGAACCACGACGAACTCCATCTCCACATTGCAGGTGACCGTCCTCCCATCAACGGCATGATGGAGTACCATGCCCACATCGGCAGGAACCAAATTCCTGATCAAGAGGGCCTGATCACTCAACGCCCGTCCCCGATACCCCCCGATTCCCCGATAAGTAACCCGACGGTGATGGGCCAGGCCTCTAGGAATCCCGTGATCCTTCCACTCTTCGCGGCACCGGTGATTCGTGACGAGCACGAAGGGGCGAGGGACGCATGCAGAACACTCGGGTGCATTGCTACTCCAGGCTCCAAGAGAAATCTCCGCCGTGGCCTACCGGTCAGTGCAAGGGGCACAATAGGAGCTCATGATAGGAGGCCCCCGTCGGTCCCGCGGGCCCACGTCGATCCCGACGCACCATGGCACTCGCAGCACTTTTTTTCGCGCGGCGGACACGCAAGCTCGGCAACTCAGCGCACATGTCTAGCCGGACGCTCGATAATTCAACCCTGAGCCCCTTCCCAAGCCCTCCTTCCCGAATCGGAACGCGATTTTGGGGTTGCTATCTGGTCAATCTGGGTGGCAAGTCCTCTAAGTAGGTGCGCTTCCGGCGTCCAATCTTGTGAGGTTGTTCCGCCTGATGGATGAATTGCAAGCATGCTAGGCCGACAATCTACCCGTACTGGCAAGAGGCGCACAGAGCTCGCCTCCCCGCCCAATGAGCCCCGCGATTGGTAAGTATGGGCGGTGGGATGGGCGAATGGCATGTTTCAGGTGACCTCCCCTGGGGCCCATGGACCCGGCCTCTTGGTTCGCGGAGTCGAGCTCACCGTGCTTACGGCGCGCCCCTCTTTCCCGCGCCCAGCAGCTCCATTCCTGAGCACCGCCGTCATGCCTCCTCCCGCGAGCCCAAACTGTAGTGCGAGCCCTCTCCCGCCACCGGGCGGCCTCGTCCGTGCACGGCCGCCACGTTTTCCGATCGCGACCATGAATCCACGGAGGGCGGGGTAGGCCCCACCTCGAGAGCCATCTCCCGCGGACGGTTCCCACTGCGCCGTGTGCCTCCCGGAAGATGTATCCCGGCCTTCTGTGAGGGGCTCCAGGCAGGCGGGGCTGGATGGGAGGGCGGGACGGTCACGCAGCCCGCGTCGCCCCCTTTCAGCCTCCCGGAGATCTCGCCATTGTGCCCGGCGCCGGCCCCGCAGTGGCGATCTGGAGGCGGCCACGCAACGGCCATGTGGTGCGCACCCACCGCCCGCGCCCTTCTGGACTCCTGCTCCCCCTTCCTTTGCTATCGCGTGCGTGTGCGTGCGCGTGCGTGCGCGAGTTCGAAGATTCCTGCCGCGCTCGATGGAAGGGCGCGGGCGCGGGCGCGAAGCGAGGCGAGGAATGGGGCCGCGGGACGGGGGCCCCCACTGGGCCACTGGGGGGGCCTCAATCACGCGCCCGCGCGCGACCGGGCGAGCACCCTCTCTTGGGTAGGGCTGGGCTCCAGGAATGTTCTTTTGCCACCCGCTGCAGGCGGCTACGGTGCCGACACGCGAAACTCCGCGCTGCTGGGCAGCCCAAAATTTCCACCTCCGACCGCAAATGGCCCCCTTTCACCTCCGACGAGGTGCGGCTGACCACGTCACAGCGGACGACGGCTTTTCCAGCAGACAGCGCGGCGCGTGACGGGGCGTGACGCGCGCGGGCTCGGTTCCCCGGGGGGGCGTAACACTCCTGTCTTTCAGGGCGCACGCAGCGCTGCGGCCGACGGACCTCCGCGGGATCCTGGGGACGGGAGGGGGCCTGGAATTTCATCCATCAAGGTGGTCGCGGCAAGACAAGCGCGGGGACGACGTCGGTGCGTGATACGTTCTGTCGCGGACGGCGCACCAAGTTTACAGGCCGACTTTCAAAGCCCGCCGCGTGGAGGAGCTGCGGGGCGGAGGGCGGAGGGTGAAGCGGGATGGTGAGTAGAGCCCCTGCCAAATCAGGAGCCGGAGACGGCGCTGTTCTCCGTGCGCCGCAGTTCCTACCCCATCTGCGCTGATGTTCGCGATGGCGGGTGGCCGGTCCGCAAGATGGGGACCTTGCAGAGGACACTGACCGTGGTTCATTATACAGTCGGTAGGGGCCGGGCGCCATGCGTACTGCACGCGCACCCGGTTTGCCACTCGAATTCTGATTCGTGCCACCCGCAGGAAGAGGCTGGTGGGTGCGCTGCCGACCGTGCTGCATGATCACTGACCCCCGCCTGGCCGCCCGAAGTCGTTACAGATCGCCCGCCCCCCTCCCCTAGCTACGTAGGGACGGGGGGAAATGGGGGACGTCGCGGGCGGGCACTTAGTTGCCAGCTGTCTACACTCCGACTCAGCGCTGGGTCGGAGTGGGGATGATCGTAGCCTCATGGGGCTCTAGTCAGCCGAGGGGCAGATCCACGATCGGATCTATCTTTTGTTAGGTCTCGATCTGCGAGCCCGATGGACGATCTACTCGCCGGCGGGGGTCGTGACTTGGAGCGAGCGACGGACCAAGACTGGGCGAGCGAACAAAGGAGCGGGATGTGCGTCGGAGCCTCGAAGCCTGAGATTCCAAGATTTGCGGAAACTCAGACGAACCCCCTCCCCGCCGATCTCGCGAACGGGCACACCACGCGTATATTAAAGATCATGGCCCATCCCACCGAGGACTCGTTCTGTTCCCGCGACGCCGCTCCTATCGCACTTCCCCCCGTCGTACTTCGCCATGTTCGCAGCTCCCGCACGAGTCGGCAACATCTGCGGATGGTCCCCCACCGACAACCGCCACGACACCCTCTACACCACTATACCCACCCAGACGCGCCCCTCGTCTGCCCTCCACCTCGTCGGCTCCTCTACTCCCTCCGCCCCCCGTGCCACCCGCAACTCTCTCCCCCGCAGCCAGTCCCTTGACTCGCACGTGGACTCAAGGGCGACGCTCAACCCCAAGATCAACAATCCCTCAAAAGCGACGACGAATGACACCAAGAACGACGACTACGACTTTGTCTCCATCTCGCCCTACCACAACCCGACCTCCCTGCGGCGGTACAAGGCAAAGCGCAGCAAGGACCCCAAGTGGGCGCCGCGCCCGCCGAACGCGTTCATCCTCTTCCGCCGCCACTACGTGAACGAGCACAAAGGCGAGGCGGACAACTCGAACGAGAAGACGACGCTCTCGCACCGCGCGGGCGTCGCGTGGAAGTCGCTCTCGTCCGAGGAGCAGAAGGAGTGGTTCGAGGCCGCGAAGGCGGAGGCCGCCGAGCACCTCAAGCGCAACCCCGACTACGCCTTCCGCCCGAACAAGAAGACGCGCTCCGAGGCGCGCCGCCACCCCGCGCTGCCCTCGCGCCGCGAGCAGGTCGAGGAGTACGCGCGCAAGGCGACGCACCGCGCGCAGATCTCGCGCGTGCGCACGCGCCGCCAGGCCCAGGACGAGGAGGCCGCCGCCGCCGACGCGGAGGGGTGCGCGACGCCCGGGAGCGTGTACTCGACGTCGCCCGAGCCGCCGGGCACGCCGTCGAGCCAGACGTCGTCGTCGTCCCAGGGCGACCTGACAATCGCGTTTGTCGCGGGCGCCGCCGCCGCGGGGGCGATCCCGCGCTCGCACTCGCACGTGGTGCTCCCGATCACGATCCCGCATCCCGTCCGCCCCGCCAACACGCACGCGTTCCTCACGCCGGGCGCCTCGTCGTCGATGCCCGACCTCAACGAGGCGGCGGCGATGGCGTATGGGTTGCCAATGAAGCGGTCCTTCTCGTACACCGATGGCTCGGCTCCCTGGGAAGGCCCCTACGACGAGTTCGGCGAGTCCGACGCCCAGAGCACGCGCTCCTTCGACTCCCTCTCCTCGCCAGCGTCCGCCTACCCGTGGGGCGGCGCCAGCCCCGAGCAGCTCTCCCCCAGCGAGTTCGGTGTCTCTGTGAGCCCCCCCTCGCCCCTCCGCCTGACACCCCCTTACTAATCATCCCTCCGCAGCTCCAGATGCCTGAACCCGTCCTCATGCCCTCTGCAGACCTCCAAGCTGCCCAGCAGGCGTCCTACTTCCCGTCCTCGGGCCACCTCATGGAGCGCCGCCGCCGCTCCGCGACGACGTCCAACATCCCCTCCCCCCTCTCCGTCGTCACCTCCTCCCTCAGCGGCTGGGCGCGAGACGACCTCGCGACGGCGCGCATGGCGCCCCCGCGCGAGCCTCAACCTCAGTCCGCCCGCCCGCCCGTGCCCCAGGTACACGTCGAGACCGTCTCGCCCAGCCAGGTCGAGGCGTGGTACGCGTCCCCCGTCACCGACGTCGACATGCACGCGCTCGCCGTCGGCGGCGGGCTCGGCCTCGCGGACGCGGCCGTCGCCGAGATTGAGTACGACCGCACGCCGCGCGCGTCGCTCTTCCCCCAGCACGCCGCGCACCCGCACACCCACGCCCTCGCGCACCCACACGCGTCGCACTACCCCGCACCCGCGACGGCGCTCGCGGTCCCGCAGCTGCAGTACCCCGGCGGCGCGCAGGACATGCTCGGCGCGTACGAGCTCGCGGACCTCGCGGACCTCGAGTCGTACAACATGGGGCTGCAGCACGCGGGGATCGGCGGCGCGCCGGGGGGCGCGCACGAGGGCTTCGGCTCGCCGGGCGCGTACGTGGACTACAACGCGCTCTACCCGGCGGCCGTGTCCGTCGAGCAGAACTAGGGCGGCGCCGACCCAGCGGCGATCCCGCGTCCCGCGTGCGCGCGGGGAAGCGGGCGCCCGCGCACGAGTCACTGCCGCCACCCACACCATCGCCACCACCACCACCACCACCATTCCGCTCCGTTCCTCGCCTCCCGTCCCGCTCGCGCTCCTCTCCTGCCTAGCGTCTCCGTCTCGCGTTCTCCCTTCCCTCTTCCCCGTATGCTCTCTCCTCCCCCTTCGCCTCCCTCCCCCCTCCGCCTACCCGCCCCGCGCATAGACGTCCGCGATGACGTTTACATGGTTGTCTCGTGGCCCGCGCGGGGCGGGCGGCACCTCTGTACTGTACATTCCGCGCCCCGTTATTCTCCCGGCGGCGCCGGCGCTATCCGCGCGCGCCGCCGACGGACTCACCTTTGCTTGCTTGCGCTTTCGATATCTATACACCCTGTAGCATAGTATATCTAAGTCCGCCCTTGCGGACGCCCGTCTCTCCCCGCTCCCCTGCCTTCCCTTTCATGTATCTATACTGCTATGACCCACCCATGCACCCCCTTCGCCCCTTCTTCCTCCCTCCCCCGGTGTCAGGCGGGCCGTCGGCCGCAGCCGTGCGCGCCCTGCCCTGGGGTTCTGCGCTCTGCTCCCTGTTGTGTGTCTGTGCCGAGTACGTAGCCGCTGTACATTAGTTGGCCCGTCCCCCGTCGCCCAGCGAGGGGCCGGCGCCGTCATACCCCGTCTGTAATCCCAAAACGTTGCAGCCCGCCTCTCTCTCGCGTGTCGTGTGAGCCCGCGCCGCTTCCAGCTGGACTCACGCAAGGGACCGGTCCCGACGCGGCGGGAGGACTCAGGAGGGGGCCATGGTTAACGGGGGGTGGAGCGGGGGCGTGATGGGAACGAACGTACCTGCCGTTCTTGGAAGGGCGAAAGGGCGACACATACTGGGACCAACAGCCAGGCCCAGCGCGGCGAGCGCAGCCGCACAATCACCACATCCCAGGGCCGGCCGTGGCATCCTCGCGCGACGCACCGGGGAATAATCTGCGACCAAGACGTCAGTGCGCGCCTGCCCAAGACGACCAGACCGAGGCGTAACGTAATGCTTACATTCCCCGCCCGGCGCGCCCCGGGCGCTCGAGTGCTTACCGCGCTGTTATCCGGCATTAGAAGGGGTAACTAGCCGGGCGCGTCTGGGCTTTACCGGAATGCTAATCCCCTCGCCTGGCCGCGCGGCACGCGCTGGCTCCACTAAGCTGCGAGCTTCGCCGTGCTCACTGCCATGCCTCACGACCCCGCCTCTTGACGGCGACGACGACCTCCCCATCCCCCGACGCCTCCTGACGACCTCACTGACGACTTGATCCTCTGCTTTACTCCGACTAATAACACATTCAACCCCCAACTGGACTGCCGAAGACCCGGGCCCTGACGTAATGGCGGTCGCACTCGAAGGACGAGCAGGCGGCATAGGAGCCCCTCCGTACAATCCGGACCCATCTGAGTCCACACTCCCTCTGGTGAGCATCGTGCATCACACTCGGACCCTTCCCCGGCCAACTCCACGCCCGACGCAGAGCGCAAACGTCGCACAAGACTCCCGCCCCGAGATCGGCGGCTCCTTCGGCGGCTTCATCGCCGTCGTCGTCGCCCTCGCGAGCATCTTCCTCTTCGCATGCATCGGCATCTTCGTCCTCCTCCGCAACCACGAGCCGACCCGCCACGAGCGCCAGGCGCGCCGCGCGCACGCCCGCGCCCGCGCCGACCGCGCCTTCGTCCACGACGTGCCCCTCGGGCCCCCGGGCATGCGCGACCGCATCGCGCGCCTCTTCGGCCGCCGCGGGGGCTCCGGCTGGATCAAGGCATCCGGAGAGGACGGCGACGAGTGGGACGCGCGCGACCTGGACGACGGCTACCCCCACGCCCGCTCCCCCGCCGCCCGTGCACAGCCCGCGCCCCAGCTGAGCGAGCGCGTGCGGGACGACGCCGCGCGCGCCCCTGCGAGCTTTCCGCCCCCGATAGCCCCCGCAGACAGCACAGACTCAATCGAGATCGAGCTGCGCGCGCCGACCGGCGAGTACGTCTCGCCCGCCAAGGCGGCGCCTCCGGTGGGGGCGCACACACCGCCCGAGTCGCTCCGCGACTCGCCCACGACGATGGTCGCAGAGGAAGACGACGACTTTGAGCCGCGCGACGAGCGGCACTTCTCTGTGCAGTCGGGCAAGACGGACACGGGCTCGGTCAGCATACGGTCCATGCGCAAGTTCGACAACGGGACGAAGTTCAGGGAGGGCCTGAGCTCCTGACCGCGTGCTGTCGCCCTGCCGTCCTGCCTTCGTCGTCCCCCCCGATCGCGTTTCGGTCGGCGGGCGTGCGCTTCTGGCCTTCGTCTTCTTCTTGTGACTTCACCGCAGACAGTGTGCGGTGCAGCTTCTTTTCTTCCTTCCCCAGGGTGTCCCCTATTTCGTGCTGTGTTAACGTTGTTGTTGTATGTACCATCACCGCGATCGCGCTGTACCACTCGGACTTTACGACCCGGCTCCGTCTTCCTCGTCTCCGTCGCTATTGTATTCTTGAGCCCCTCCCCCTGCCCCCCTCCCGGTGCCCCCGTCTCACCAATTGTATCCCTCGCTGACGTACCCGCCCCCGTCTCACCGCCCCCACTCCACTCCGCGACACATGCCC
>FTLJ01000932.1:0-31913 GCA_900155495.1 Porogramme epimiltina
CTTCTGCCCCCCTCCCCCGCCTCGAGCCGAACCGCCGGAAACCGTCGGTGGCGGACCTCGGCATGCTCACCCAAGACAAAGAAGCCCCTCCCCCACCCCCACCGCCGCCGCCCAAGGTGGACCTCGCGTCCGAGATGGACCCCGTCGCACCCTCCACGATCGAGGACCGCCACCACCTCCCGCTCCTGCCACCCGCGATCCCCGCGCTCGTCGTGCCGCGGCCCGCGCGGCAGTCGCGCACGTCCGCGTTCACGTCCGCGTCGACCGCGATCGACGACATGCCGCTCCTCCGGCGCCCGCAGCTGCCCTCGTTCCCGCCGCCGTTCCCGCTCCTCCCGAGCGACGTCGACCGGCACCGCGCGGCCGCGCTCGCGCGCCTCGACGCCGTCGTCTCGGACCCCGCCGCCTCGGCCCCGTTGCTGCCTCCATTGCGGCCGCCGCGCCTCGGCCCCGTGCGCTCCGTGTCGCCCGCGCCGTCCGCGGACTCGCGCTTCAGCCTCGCGTCGACGGGCACGGGCACGGGCACCGCGGGGAGCACCGTCGCGGGGGGCAGCGCGCGGGGCTCGGTGCGCACGTCGCACTCGAAGCGCGCGTCGGGCGCGTCGTCGCTCGTCACGCGCAAGCCCGTGCCGCCGCTCGAGCCGCACCTCGCGCGCGCCTCGCTGCCGCTGCCCCCGCTCGTGCCGTCCTCCGCGTCCGTCGCGTCGTCCGCGTCCTCGTCGACCGTCACGTCCGCCGTGCTCGACGACGTGCCCGCGTCTCCGGGCGTGAGGGCGGGGGCGGGGGCGGAGGACAGGACGCCGACGAAGAGCCCGGGGCCGAGCGTGTACCCCGCGTCGCCGGACGGGACGATCTCTGCGGACGGGATGAGCATCTGGACGGGGCGCTTCTCGGACGGGAGCGCGCTCGCGTGGGGCGCGGCGCGCGCGCTCGACTCGCCCGTGCCGTCGTCGTCAACCTCGCAGATGTACCGCGCGCGCGACAGCGCGTGGTCGTGGGTGCGCCCGCTCGAGGAGTGGGAGCGCGAACGCGAGCGCGAGCAGCAGCAGCAGCAGCGGCGCAGCAGTCGGCGCCAGTCGGCGGCGAGCAGCACGCTGAGCTTTGGGGAGATGAAGCCGATGCGGAGCGTGATTCCGGACGTGCCGCCGTTGCCGAAGGAGTACTTGCAGTAACTTATTGCCCCCCATCGCCCGCGCGACGCTTTGCGCGCGGGAGGGGCCTGTTGTTTTGTGTTTTCGATTGGACGCTGCCCTTTGCGCTTGCGGGGCGCTGTATTAGTTATTTTTTCTTTCGTGCGTAGATGTACTATAGCCATGTCAGCCACGACCCCCTGCACGCCCCCCCTCCCCCCCACACCGCTTGTCGCGTTGTAAACGACCTCTGTCGAGATAGCATAGCGCCTGGAAAATGTACCCACACTTGCTCAGTCCTGTGTATATGCGATGCACCCTGTTGCGGAAAACAAGCCGCTGTCCACGCCGCCGCCACATGGATAGAAGGGCGTGTATGTATTATTAGATTAATGAATGTACGAGTGTGGTGTAGATGTCATCTCTGAGCGCAGGGCGAAACCATGCATCTATGGGATATCCGGCGGTAGACGACAGAACGACCGGGGTGGTCTTTTTGTCACAGATCCGACAGGAGTGGAAGGGGAGCAATGGCTCAAGCAGATGGCTCGCTCTTGCTGTCAGGCTGCTGCGCCTCGGCCTCCTTCATCTTCTTCCCTAAGATCTTCGCGCTGACCTATAGGACCTTTGAGTTGGACGGCGTGCATGCGAGGGACAGATGATATGCACTCACGTTGCGCATGTGCATCGCCGCACGGTCGACGCCGAACTCCTTGCTCTTCTTGTACTGGTCGAGCGACTCCTCGAGGAAGCCGCAGGCTTCGAGCACGGCGGCGAGGTTGAACGCGATTTCGCCGTCCTCGGGCGCGAGCGAGGACGCGACACTGGTGATTTTTGGGCATGTTTACGGCAGGGGACTTGTGATGAAGAGAATACGGGTACGCACCGGAGATGGTGGAGGGCCAGGTCTGGTCTGCTTATGGGCGAAACAATGTATGCACTGGCCAGGTCTGGCACGGAGAATGAGAGGAGATCACAAACGGCTTTGAACGAAACCCACTCGTGTGTGCATCCGGGCTGGACGGCTGAAGGGTAATCGATTCCTTCCATGCAGCAATTGCCTCGTCAAACTCCTCTGAGGGTGCAGTCAGCACCGGGGTGTATCCTTCCCGTAAGTAGAAGAACGCACTGAGGTGGTAGTGGGTCACGCCCAGGTTGAAAAGGCCGCTCGCGCTGCGCTTCATCTCAACGCTGCGTTTGTAGAGTGCCTGCCCGTACATATGTGAGCCACGCAGGGCATTGGAGGGACGCACGCACCTTGGCTGCCTCGACGTCTCCTTCCTCCAGCTTCTGCGTCCCTTCCTCTAGGCATTGCATTGCCTCCACCTCGGCAGGGTTGGAGGCGGAAGAGGTTGCGGTTGTTGAGGTAGCCCATCCTGAGTATAAGGTTAGGCTGGATGACGTACGGAGTCGCAGCAAACTACTCACGCCTAGATGTGAGCGAAAGAGCACGGTTTGGCCGGATGAGACATGCGCGGTGAGGAGCAGCGATATGCAGGGAGCGCGATGCCGCCGCGACAACTGATCGGGAACGACCCACGGCACTGGCCCGGGCAAGAGAGTGAGCGAAACGCGAAGCCATGATGATGAGTGAGGGGTCGAAAGTCGCGTGCAACGCGTTTCCGCGAGTTTGCTCACGTCGCTCCAGCTCATCAGCGACAACTTTCGGGTGGGAAAAAACTGATCGAGGCCGGGATCGAACCGACGACCGCTTGTGTGTAAGACAAGAGTGATAACCACTACACCACTCGACCATGTAATTACTCAGATATAGTAGCGGTATCACCAGCAGTCTTTGTATGAGGACCTTCGTCTCATTCGTCGCCTTGGAAGCGCCGATATTACCCTCTGTCCTCGGGCCTTCCACTTCCTGATGTTCTTCCACGCCATTAAGGTCACTCACGGTTCTATTCCTGGACGCCGTTGGCATATCGCTGTCGAGATGTATCGAGTAGCCCAACTACGACCACCACAGCCGTCTCTTCGAGGTAGAGCTCACAAATTAGAGGCACTAGAGGCAAGTTAGAGGGCCAAGCTTAGCATTGGTCAGTGCTGGAGTTTCGGCCATTGTATTCTTAGCTATCTGGCTCGTACTGATAAGGTTGTTCAACAGAATAAACTGCTCTCCCACTCATAATGGTGTTCTATGTGGGCCGCCTGCGACCATTTCGCTGGTCTGAGGTCAAACACGTCTCCGGATGGGACGATATGCGCTGCGCCTCCAACGGAGACGTCTTCGACGTCCTAGACCATGTATTCGAGTGGGATGACGATTGCGTCTCCCCAGATCTGTGCTCGCGGTATGTTGATAGTATAGTATCGGCTTGGTGGGCTATGCTAACCGGACACGTAGGTGGCGTACCGAGGGAGATGATGTTTGTGACGCCGCTCTCAGACACGTCTTTTCTCACCCATCGGCTACCGTTGGCAAGGACCTCCTGCAGTCGCTTCAAGATTACGCTTCGGCTACAGTAGAGACTGGCCATCCTTCTCCCGTAGACATATTCTTGAATGAAGTTCAGCAGCCACCGCCGCCAGGGCTTCGTGCATCTGGGGAGGATATAGCGCTTGCTCAAGAGTTATTCCTGGACGACGCCACCCAAATCATGCAAGCACTTCTGCACTACAGTCTTGCCGGTGGATTGGCAAGGTAAATTGAACATTCCTACTTCTCATGTTTCATCGAGCTAATGAAGTATACCGTCAAGCCCACGGATCGTGAAGACCTTAGAAGCAGTCTCATATCTCGTCCCCCACACAGATAGATTCGTCTCGCCATTGGACAGCTCCGAAATAGGATCATGCATCTCTCAAGCTACGTCGGATAGAACATTCGTCCGTCTCGTCGAGACCATGCAATTCGTACTCGACGTGATGGCATGCACATCTGTGCCTCAACACGAGCCAAGACACGACGATAATGGCGAGCACCCAAGCGAGGCCTCATATCTTTCTCCAGGAGGCGATGGCTGGAAGTCTGCACTTCGAGTGCGCTTGCTTCATGCTGTGTCTCGTTGGAGAGTGGAGATGCGCTGGAAGAAGGAAGGTTGTCCGAATGCCTTAGATGGTGTGCCTGTCAGTCAACAGGAGCTCGCTGCAACGTATGTCCCATTAGCGTCGCGTTGTCTCATCAGCTGTCTAATGTGGCCATGCATCTAGTCTTGCAAGCTTTAGCATCCTTCCCTTGTGGACGCTTCGCCGTCTTCATATCGCGCCCAATTCCCGCACAGCGAGCGCATACCTCGCACTCTGGCGGCACGTCGGGTTCTACATGGGAGTTTCACCTACAATCCTTCAACGTTACTTCTCCAACCTGCAAGCCGCGGACAAGTTCACCGTCACAGTCTCCCTCAACCTCTTTTTCGAGGAGATCCTCCCATCACCACCGCCCGGTTCCGTTCCCAAGACACACCAGTCCAACGACCCAGACCACCCCACCACCGCCTCGCGCGGCCCCACGATCCCGATCCTCGTCGCCGTCTCCGGGCGCGCCCCGCTCCACACCACCCTCGCGTACAACATCGCGCTCACGACGCACCTCCTCGGCACCGCGCTCGCGACGCGCGTCGGCCTCCCGCCCCCGTCCGCCCAGCCGCGCCTCGCGCGCCTCAAGATGCACCTGGCGCTCCTCGCGCAGCGCGCGCCCCACGCGTTCGCGCGGTGGTACCCCCGCGCGGCGTGGCGCGAGAAGCGGCGCGCGGCGCTGAGGGAGGGCCTCGCGTGCACGGTGCGCTGGTACATGGGCTCGCGCCGGAGTGCGTTCCGCCCACGGACGGAGGTGGGGGGCGAGCTTGCGCCGGGGGTGAAGGAGCTCGAGGGCGTGCGCGGGGACCCGGTGCGCGCGCGGGCGCTGACGCGGATGTGGAAGGAGGTGTTCGTGGAGATGGTGGTCGTGTGTGTGTTGATTGGTGTCGTGGGGGGAGTGGTTGCGTTTCTTGTCACGAGATGGGTAGCCGCGGTGGTGCTATCCTGATCTGTGGGGTGATGAGTTGGAGATGGTGAGGTGTACGCTATCCCCTTATACTCAGATGACGATGCTCATCACGATTCTCAGGTATTACAGGCTCGTGTCTTTGATCTAGTGTAGGACCATTTCGGCAATCAGTTCGTTCACTCCATGTGTCCGCCATGATTTTCTTGGTACGATATTTTTACATCTGTTCACCAACGCTGGGTACTCTGATTCTCGGGCGGACTGCTGTGTCATATCTTTTGCGGTGCCTCTAAGTTCGGTCGGCGTTCTCAATGCGAATAACCAATACAGACGATGTTGCCGTCCGACAGCGGCGTATGCAAATACTTTAATCAACCAATGAATCCACTTCCATCCCGAGCCGTCAAGGAGACCCACCCCCAGCACCGCCGGATTCTAACCTTCCAGTTCTGCGTCGCAGACCCTGCTCAACAACTGTTAGCACATGGCGGTTTGATTCAAAACTGGTGATAATCCTAATTTCTTCCTTCCTTAGCGACCTGTGCCTCTGCTCGAGGGATCCACAGCCATCATGGGTGCACTAAGAGAGCTCTAGGTCACTCATTAGAATTTTTGAGTTGATGACGTCGACCTCAGTAGGTATTTCCATCGTTGCGGTGATGCCGGGGTCGGAGCCGCCGCCCCGGCTGAACAAGTCAAGTACGTCCCCTGATATTTCTCTTCTTTTTACCAACTATCTGAGCATACAGCTTGGATAAAACCGAGAAGGTGGAACAGTTGGAAGCCTCGAATGTTTCCGCCTCCCGGCTTCTAAGAGAAACTTTTCAAACACGTTCAACATTGTCGGCTCCGGCATAAAAGTTGATAAAACTAGATCAACCCCAGGCGAGCTGTTCGCTCAGATGGACGACATGGTCCTTGTCATTAGACTGACCAGACGTGTCGTGTGTTTTGCATTTCTTTCTCCATTAACCACCATCTTACTGCTGCGGATGCAGAATGTCGCAGAACTTTTGAACGCCCGCGACACACTCTCTGCCGAAGAGGGCCGATGCTGACGAGATTGACAAACTGGCCGCAGACGCAGACCCGACGATCGGCTCCTCGATCCCGCCACACGCCTGGGTTCGCGGAGTCATCGATCATCCCCTGTCGATACGCCTCTGCTGTGCGGGGGCCACGCAAACAGGGGGCGGCATCAGCAAAAAGTCGGTGTTACAAGTGAGACTTTTGATGGCTAATTCTCGCTATTTCGGACTATTTCGGACTATTCCCTGCTTTTGAGCACGAAATAGTACGAAATAGCAAGAAATAGCTAGGAATAGTCGACATAAGTAGTGTTTGTAATGCCGACTTTTTGCTGATGGGACCCACATCTAACCCGAAAACTCAACACGGGCCCATGTGGTCCGGCCGCTATTCAAATTCAACTGCCCTCAATCTCTCTCGCGGGACGCCCAGTTACTCCATTCGAAGCCGCAGGTAATAACGTCAGAACTTTCATCCTGCTTCCATACCTTAAAGTCCACTATAATTCTCACCCGCCCAACTACTATCTCGCTTATGTCACAGTGAGGCATTCCCGACCGGGGACGGCCCCAGTCGCGGCATTATGTTTGTAGAACGACCAGCCTTCCATCGCGCTCCCAAATATCCTTAGGCCCGAGGTAGAAGTATTGCCTCACGCCTGTCGTGACGTGTAGCAGCTGAATAATCGAGGTCCGGAGGACCCTATATAAAGGCCTTGGGTTTCTTGCATACAACTCAAGTTTAGCTCCATCCACCCCGTGTCCGAACACTCCCAGGTCCTCACACTGACTCTACGGGCACAACTTAGTCATCATGGTCGCTCTTACTCGCAAGATTGGCGAAGCAGAAGTCTCGTCGGTGGGGTATGGTGCGATGGGAATCTCGGCCTTCCAGGGGGCCATATTGCCAACGGAGGAGCGACTAAAGGTACAGTTGGTTTCAACGAGTTCAATAAAATATAATTGACGCGGACGTCCGCGATTAGGTCCTCGACACGGTATTCGAAAGCGGTTGTACCCACTGGGACACCGCTGATGTCTACGGCGACAGTGAAGACTTGATTGGCCAATGGTGAGTCCATATGCTCCTACATCTGCGTTTCTGGTGTCTGGCTCGTGACTTTATCTGACTGCTGGTTTCTTGTACTTAGGTTGAAGAAGTCGGGGAAGAGGGACGACATCTTCCTCGCGACCAAGTTTGGGTTTATTTTCGGAGAGCCTCGCCCCGACGGCCGTCGCCTCTGTGGTGACCCCGAGTATGCTGCCAAGGCGATAGACTCGTCGTTGAAGAGGCTGGGTGTAGACTACGTCGACCTTTGGTACTTGCATCGGTAAGTCAACCCGTTACGCAGACTTGCACACAGCTAACGCTAACGTTGTTGGTGATGTTCTCAGCGCAGACCCGACAGTCCCGATTGAGGTATGTCGTATAGCTTCGAATTTGAAAGGCTGCTAAGAACGAATTCCGTGGTAGTACACTGTCGCAGCTATGGCAGAACAAGTCAAGTATGTATATCCACCGACTTCCTCTCATTCGCGCTCACTAATTCTTCGTGTCTACAAACAGAGCCGGCAAGGTCAAATATCTCGGTCTTTCCGAAGTTTCTGCTTCCGCTCTCCGCCGTGCCCACGCCGTCCATCCCATCACCGCCCTTCAAGTCGAGTACTCGCCTTTCACGCTCGACATCGAAGACGAGAAGAACGCTCTTCTAAAGACATGTCGCGAACTCGGGGTCAAGATAGTTGCATATTCTCCGGTCGGTCGCGGTTTACTCACGGGAAAATATGTCAGTGTTTCGACACATGCCTTAACAACTCTACCAGGCGATGCTGATCGTTGTTGGCCTATCCCTTCGCATCGCAGAGATCCCCAGATGACCTGGAAGAGAACGACGCCCGCCGACAGTTGCCCCGCTTCTCGGAGGAGAATTTCCCAAACATCCTCAAAGTCGTTGACAGCGTTAAGGAGCTTGCGGGGAAACACGGTGTAACCTCTGGGCAGATAACTCTGGCCTGGCTCCTTGCGCAAGGAGACGACATTCTCCCCATCCCCGGGTCCACGAAAGCCGCCGTACGTTTCTATTTTCTTTTCCTACTATCCCATGCTCATATGATCGAAATGCATGCAGAACATCAAGGAGAATATGGCTGCGCGCAACGTCACATTGTCAGTCGATGATACCGCTGCAATCCGTAAGCTTGCGGAGGATGCGGATAACACACTCGGGCCACGCTACCCACCTGCGTTCCAGGCACTCGTGCTTGTAGACACCCCTTTGCCTAAGTAGCCGATCTTCCAAGATGTAATTGAATGATTCTTCGCTATGGAAAAGGGATTGTTGCATGGGACAAGGATGAATATTGCCCGATCACAGCTGCGAATCCTTGTGTGAATACGTCATGTTATACACTATTTTGTATCCCAAATTACACGCATGATACTCCTCCTAACTCCTCGGCTAGTCTCCCAGATCGTCTCAACCCTGCCCTTGGACTCCGACCCTTCAGTGACCGCGCGTACGAACTCGTTCACCCCGCCACCAACGCCGAAGTACACAAGCTTCGCTGCAACAAGGCATAAGGACCGCTCCTTCGCGAGTTTGTCCAGACTGGCTGTAGTGCTCTGCTCCAACGTGAGTTGTGCTGTCGCGTCAGATAAGGCGTCCGGTTCGCGGGTGGAAGGTCTGGTCGCGCGCCGCAGGAGGTTGACGAGCGAGGGGAGACTCGCGGGCCGGTAGATCGTCTCGGATGTGAGGATGAGGTCGTACGGCCCGCCTGCACCTGCTACGTCGAACGACGCCCATGACCCAGAGAAGAATTTGAGGTGGAGACCGTAGGTGTGGAGGCAAGATAGGAAGGCGGAGATAAGTGCGGGGGTGAGGGGGAGTTCGCCTGGCTGTGTCGGGTCCGCTGGCGGGAGATCGGTGTCGGGGCCGTCCTCGTCCGTCGTAGAAGGTTGCGTAGACGCAAGAGAGGCGCGGAATTCCTCCGCCGCGGGAGACATATCTGCGTTCGCATAGTGAGTATGAATGCGCACGAGATGCGTTTTGGAGTGCTCAGTCAAAACGCAGCACTGACTACTCACACCATGCAAGTATCACATTCGGAAGAGTGACCAGACGAAGGACCATCTCGTTGTAGTCCTGCAGATGCACATCTATGTGGCTTTCCTGCGAGGCAGGAGGTCCAGACGAGAAAATCTGATGAAGTAGGTACAATGACGGCACCGCTGTTCCGCAACCTAGCTTAAAACGGCTCGATCACTGGTCAGCGCGGGGTAAGCAACTCGGAAGTAAATGAGCTTACCTCAAGGACTCGTCTACGTCTTAGTTCAGTCCCGATGTCGGGTCCATATATTGTGCTCAAACAATCAACAAGATCAAGACTACATTCCCAGGTCTTCAGCCCTCCCTCGTACACGCCCGGGACGAGATCAGAAGGCGCGTCCAGAAAGTCAATATCAGAGTGACCACTTGCGGGGTTCTCGGCATTCTGAGCGTCTTCCGACGAAATCAACTGGAATCGGGCATCGAATAGATCCCTGCGCGACAAGACAACGGTTTGGTTTGAAGTAGTGGGGATGGAGAGCGGAGAAAACGAAATCGCAGTTGGAAGCGACGACACCTGGACAAAGAAGCGACATTAGGACGTAGTATGAGAGTAAGTCGCTCCTTCTCACAAGCTCTTCAACAGATATTTCCTCTGAACTATCTTCGACGCTTGTGGTCTCTTGTGTTGAATATGTTGACGCCGCCGTTCCCTCAAGCTGAAAGAGCTCCGAGTTGGAAGGATCAAGGTCTCCATCTTCTTCAATATCAAAATTGAACTTGAACATTCTTCAGGGACGATTGGCTCACAAAAACGTGGTTTTGAGTTGAATGGGATAACTGGTCCCGCATGAACTCGACTCCAGAGTCGGGGATGAAAACATTCTCTCTGGGGAAGCTTGGGTTAGGGTCAATGACGTCACTACATACATCTCGCACGCTGGCTATGAACTACGTTGGGAGCTGCGTGTACCTATCACTATTTAAAGGGAACGATTGATCGGTAGGCTAAAGACGTCCATAATGTACTCTGCTCCTGGAGCTTCCAGGTTCATGCAACGTCTCGTCCAAGTTCGACCCATCAGGGCCAACAGTATATTCCAATCGGAGTTCGAATCTCATTCCTTCAGCCACAGCCGCGTCAGACAGAGGTCACCCAGCTATTGATCATTCTGAACCTCAACGATGTCGTTTTGCGTTCAATTCTAAAGTTCACCGCTCACGCCAAGGTGCTAATATGCATTGCCACAGGAACTCTTGAGCTCAGGTCCCCCAGATGGGGTACATGTACTAGGGGGATTCATGACGGGGTTGAGGCCAGCTTCCGGGGTTCCCGTGAGCTCCTTGATTCATTCAGTTCTACGAGTTCTCTCGCATAACCAGCCGCAGCTCTGAGCTGAAATTAGTCAAGTCCGAGATCGGAATTACTCAGCACTCGGTGTCGGTACGTGTCGAGTCCACCGAGGCACGAGTCCGTCCACAGGTGAGAGAGTTGCTACGTAATTCCACAAGAAACTGTCTAGCTAACTTTGCCTTCCAAGAGGGTACATACTCGTTTCAAGATATGTACGTAAAATGCACTTCTACGGCAGTCAAGTTCTGATCTCCAGACACAGGCCCCGGCGTTCCCGCGACGTGCCACCTCTAATACTGGGATTTTTACAGTCAAGCCGTGGAGTTCTCCCGAGCAGAGCAGCAACATGTCGGGGCTCTGCGGGCTGCCAAGAAGAGATACGACGAGTTGAGCCATGTATCGTGGCCCTTTATAGTCGGATTTGAGCGGCTGACATATAGATCTCGGTACTACCAGTTACTTTCCGCAAACTGCGGCTATGATTCCCGTGTGGAATAAAAGTACTGCCATGTGATTGAGACTCAGGTGCGAAGGCCAGTGCTGTTAGGAACCAGGTGCTATATCCTGACCAATCGATTCAGCCGCATTTCCAAGGGCTGACGGTCCGTTCCCTGCTGCCCTTCCGTAATTCTCGGGGAGGTTCAAAGCTCCCTTCCCGAGCTTCTTGAATAACGAATTAAGCTATCCCGGCACCACGGATCAGGGCCGATTTCGGGGTGTTACTCAGCACCGTCTCGGTCTTGCATTGTACTGGCAGGAATCCAGGATGTACGTGTGCGGCGGCCCATGTGGGGCCTCGTGTATCATGGCGGTTCAATGCTGAAGGTGCCGAGGAATAGGTCTTGCCGTGCCGCTGACGCGTCTCTTCAGCTTCGGCGACGTCGCCAGTGCGATTGCATGTGAAGTATAAATCCAGTGGCAACGTTCGGCAGGTATCCCAAGACCTCGTATTCCATCCCTTCAGCTCCAAACCTCACCACACAAGACATTCCAAGATGGTTCAGTCTGGCAAGATTACCTTCTACACTCACCCAGTAAGCCAAAACGCTCGCTCAAAAACCATGAAAGCAACGTTGACCCGTTATTAAAGATGTCTCCCTTCTGCCAACGTGTGCAAGTCGCACTTGAAGAGGCCCACGCGAAGTACACCACAGTAGAAGTCGACGTCAGGAACAAGCCCGCTTGGTTCACCGAGAAGGTCAACCCAGCTGGAACGGTGGGCCGTCCTCTTTGTGCACGCAGGAACAGTAGCTTACCAGCCGACCCTCCTAGATTCCAGCACTCACATACGGCCCCGAGGGCTCCCCAGAGGATCCTGCCCCGGGCAGCACCAAGATCTATGAGTCCCTCGTCATCGACGAGTTCATCGCAGACATCTTCCCTGAGTCCAACCTTCTCCCGGCGGACCCGTCCAAACGCGCAGAGGCTCGCATCATTATGACCATCTTCGAAACCAAGCTGTTTGAAGGATTCCGCTCCTTCGCTATGAAGGGAGAATCCTCAGCGCCGCTCATCGAGGCCATCGAGGCGCTGCAGGCGCGCTTGGCGCCCACCGGATTCGCGATTGGGGAGTTCTCGATCGCGGACATTGCGGTTGCGCCCCTGTCCATGCGCCTGGTCTCAATGTTGGAGAACGAGCTTGGCAAGTACCCTCTCGGAGAAGGCAAGAAGGTGCTGGACACTCTGCGCGGCCCGAAGTACGCACGGTTCACGCAGTATGTTGGGGACTTGTCCGCGCGTCCCAGCATCAAGTCGAGCTACGATGAGGTGCGTTTTGCGCGTATACTCCAATTCAGAGCAGTGTTAACTGACTGAGAGGACTGTCGCTCTGCTCATCGACCATATGGCAGGCGGCAACTATGGCCATGTGGAAGCAATACCCCGCTTTCCAGCGCGACTAGACGCAGAAATCCACTTTGTATGACTAGGGATAGATTGTAACGAGTTCTCTGGAAGTCAGACGGGTTGCGATCAATCACAGCGACCTTTGTTCACATCAACGCAGCGTAGCGCTGTAAGATCGCGAAGTGGGACAGAGATTACATCCAGACAAATCGATTACCACTGTGGACGGAAGAAGGCCACAGCGCGCGCAACTCAGACAAAGCAGTCTGTCTCGTTCGTATATATCTCATTATCTATGTGCCACCCGGGAAAACAGAAACACATCCGTTTCCGCCACACGAGTGGAGTCATCTCTGCTTTTTAAACTGATGCGTTAGCCAAGTGGGTTCTCCCAGTACCCCACGTTCTCTCGTCACGGTGGCGGCCGCTACACCCCCACTTCCCCCCAAGCACGTTTCGGCCTGATCCATTCGTCCCTCTCATCTTGACACAACTCATGTCCTTCATCGCCGCAGAGCAAGGTCGTGAGGGCCTCTCCCTCCCCTCGCCAATCAACATGGACTGGCAACACCCCGACCTCAACGACGCCCTGCACCCCCTCTTCCTCCTCGCCCACCCGCCGCCACCCGCGCAGCCCCGCTGCTCCCCGCGCGACCTCCACTGGGCCCTCGCATGGCAGCCGCGGTACGACTCCTCCGCCGGCACCCCTTTCGGCTTCACGCGCGGCCCGTGGCGCCGCATCGAGCTCGACACGTACGATGTCCGGACGGACCCCGCGCCGCAGCCGCGCTACGTCTTCTGGGGCGCGCGCACCGCGAGCGCGGACCCGGACCCGACGCACGACGCGGGCGTGGCACGCATCCCGCTCGTGCGCCTTGTGTGCGCGCAAAGGAGGCGCGTCGAGGAGCTTGCGTGGGAGGTGCCGGTGATGGTGCCGGACGGCGTGTGGAATGGCCAGGACTGGATCCGCGCGCTGCTCGAGTGCATGGTCGTGGAAGGACTTGTCGCGCGTGAGGCGGTTGATGTGATGTTGGCGCGGGCTGAAATGGGTAAGCATGCGCTTGTCGCCGACTTGACTGCCCTTGTACGCTAATGTAGATCCAATGGAGCGCATGGCGCCCTTCCCGGTTGCTGAGACTTGTGGAAGAAGCTCGAAGAAATGGCAGTAGGATGGCATGACATGGACTTGGAAGCAACGTTCGCTTGTAACAGTATAGCGCACTAGATAAACGAATCGAGCGTGCCGGTCGATTCAACAGCACAGAGATGCTTGAGAAAGTAAATCAGCTCTTTGTTTCCAGATAGGTACGAGTACATTCCGTTGATTACTTCCGACTCCGCCCCCGCCGAGCATCCACCAGCTCTAATCCACCACCAAATACCGTTTACGTGATGACGGTGGGCTTCTCGCGCTCCAAGAACTCGCGGAGGCTGCTGAGCTCCAGCGCGACCTCGATGAGACCCTTGAGACCCTCCTGCGTGTCCTTGTTGAGCTCCGCCGCGCCCTTGTCGGCCGCGACGTAGCGCTCGACGTACATCCGCACGGTCGCTCCCTGGCTACCAGTGCCGCTGAGACGGAACACGACGCGCGAGCCGTCGTCGAAGCGGATGACCTGGCCCTGGTTCTTGCTGACGGAGGCGTCGATCGGGTCGGTATAGTCGAAGTTGAAGACCTCCGCGATCGAGAACTCCTGGCCGGTGCTCTTCGACTTGTGGGACGTCTTCGCCAATGAACCGGCATCGATGTGCGCGTTGAGCTTATCGACAAGCTTCTGCGCGCCCGCCGAGGAGACCTCCTCGTAGTCGTAACGAGAGAAGAAGGAGCGGCCGTAGACAGCATAGTGCTTCTCCAACAGCTCCTTAATGCCAATGAGCTCGTTCGGTGACTGTTGGTTGGCGAAGGCGAGGATGTTGAGCCATGCTGAAGATCTATAAGCCGGCAAATTCGCTCTGGAACAACGACACACTCACCGACGATGGCCCAAACACCGTCCTTCTCCCGGATATGGTCCGAGCCCGTGCCGAAAGACTCCTCTCCACAAATTGAAAGGCGGCCAGCATCCATGAGGTTACCGAAGAACTTCCATCCTGAAAGGATCGTCAGGTCTAGGCACAATATAAGAGGCGGGCTTACGTACCAGTGGGGACGCAGAAGCACTCCAAGCCCTTCTTCTTGGCGACATAATCGATCTGCGCGCTCGTGGGCATACTCCGCGCAAGACCCTTCACGCCGCCCTTCTTGAAGTAGGGGATCGCCTCCGCCGCCCAGTCGGCGATGATAGCGACGCTATCGCTCGGAGTGACGAACGCACCCTTTCCGTAGATCATGTTACGGTCGCCGTCACCGTCGCTTGCAGCGCCGAATAGGATGCCCTCGCGCTCGACGCGCTCGACGAGATCGTGCGCGTATGTGAGGTTGGGGTCCGGGTGTCCTCCGCCGAAGTCGGGGAGAGGAGTCGCGTTCTGCACGGAGGATTCTGGGAGGCCGAGGGTGTCAACAAGGATGGCGCGGCCGTACGGGCCGGTGACACCGTGCATGCCGTCGAAGAGGACCTTGAAGACGTCGGCGCGGGATTGCAGGAAGTTCTTGATCAGCGGGAAGTCGAAAATGGACTCCAAAAGCTGGACGTAATCCGTGACAGAGTCGATGATCTCCACGTTCGTCGGGCCGTAAGTGAAGAATCCCTTCTTGGACAGATCGATAGGGGCAAGCTCGATGACCTTGTAGGTGGAAATCGACTTCGTCTTCTCATAGATCTTGTTGGTGACGCCCTCGGGTGCGGGACCACCATTCGACATGTTGTACTTGATACCAAAGTCGGCGTCGGGGCCACCGGGGTTGTGGCTAGCCGTCAGAAGGATACCGCCATCGGCCTTGTACTTGCGGATGACATTGGAGGCAGCGGGAGTTGAGAGAATAGCATCCTGACCAATGATGAATTTGGCGACACCGTTGGCAGAACCGATCTTAAGGATGATCTGAACAGTCTCGGGGGAGAAGTAACGACCATCGCCACCGATGACAATAGTTTTGCCCTTGGGGTCGACTGCGTCGAAGATGGCCTGGACGAAGTTCTCGGTGTAGTGCTGTGATCGCGAGATATGAGGCGAATGCCGTAAGTGAGATAGGACACGGACGCACCTCCTGCTGGAAGACCTTCACCCTGGATATCTATCAGTACCCTGTCCACATCTTCCCCGCCCAGCACATCGCGCAGAAGACCAATGCCCTCCAATTATGTCTCGTTGACAATGCACGGAATGGATGCGCTGATCACGCCTGATATGCGGAGACAACCGAGCTCACCTCTTGCGGAGACCGGAAGTGCCCGGCTTCTGGCCGTCGTAGGGCTTCGTGGTGATCTCCTTGACCTGGAACGACATGGCGGGAGTACAAGGGAGAAAATTGGGGGAGGTGGAAGGAGGGGGCGGGGAGAGAGGGCGACTTATATACTCGAGTCTCGCATGTCCTTCTATCGACTCGGAATCGCCTATGACGCACGTTACGCCCGTCTCGTTTTGGATGATCCCGTCACATACGCGTCGCGTCACAATCGACCATCGCTCGTGACTACGTGACATTACGCGGCCATCGTCACCCGCCCAGGAACGGGGCCCCACCAGCAACATGTCAGGCAGCAAAGATCTACCTCCTCCAACTCTCTTGTGTGCGATCCTCCCTCGGTCTCTCCCTATTTTCCTCCTGCCACCCGGAGCGCCATGAGGATCCTTGTGACTGGGAGGTAGTGCCTCCTCGCGGCTGTCGATTCCATTGAGGCGTCGGCTGATACGGGGCCCCGTCACGATAGCCTCCACGAGAAGGTGAGCCACCGCGGTAGAACGCCCTGCCGCGAGGTTGATATCCTCGGGAGGAGTAGTACCCCCGGTTGCCCTGAAACCCCCCTCGGGGGCCGTCGCGAAATGCAGGAGGCGCAGAAGGGATCACCTCCTGTGAGTCTGCGAGGCGGACCATGACGTTTCGAACGTCCGCTTCTGTGTATTCAGGTTCTGGCGGTAGGAGATCGGATGGCCGTAGGTGAAGGATCCGTGTGTAACCCTCATGGGTTTGCGGGGCACGATACTGTGACCGGAAGCGTCGTAGCACTTCGAGCCCCTGCTCAGGGGTTTTGATTGTCGGATGCCCAGTGCCTGAACGCGCTAGTATTAGCACAAGGTCACATTGAACGACTCTATTCGGCTAGACACACGTTGAGAGATCCGGGTGGAGCAGACCTGTAAAGGGTTTCTTCAACCGTAGTTCCACAACAACTACAGACTAAACCCATACCTCGTACGGAGTATCAAACACTAACACCCACACGAGAGTTTCTGGGAACTCGTGAGCGATATTGATCCACGTCTTTCTCTGGCTGTCAAACACGCGACATACATGAGCATACCGGCTGTAGCACGGGGACGAGTCCCGAAGTTGACTGACCTCTCGTCAAAGTTTCCCCGATCGATACACACGGATAACCCTTCTTGCAGAGACCGACGCGCAAGCGCCTCCACACTTCTCCGGTCGCCGAGGTCGTCCTGGTTGCACCGTCGGAACTTGGGGTAGTGCTTCTCTAAAGCCTGGGCGAATGTGGACTTCGTGGCATGATGGTCAATAAAGCCATGCTTCGTGACGGTGAAGACATGGCAGAACCTTTCCAGAGCCAATAAGACCGACAAGAATGAGCACCACTTGGTGGCCCGGTGGACATGGCGATAGAATAGGAACGTCGTTAGCTGTGTCTTCTACATAGGCCTGCGGTTTTGTTTGGTCGTCGGCGCTGTTCTGAGGGTCCGACAAATCTGCCATCATGATGGTATTGAAGAGAGGATGACTTAGTTGGTGGCTGATTATCTTCTTCAGACGTTGGATGGGGCTCTGGATTGCCCACGGCGTGTAAGACGTGCCTTCAGCAGAGATACAGTAGGAAGAACATAAACGTGTACCCAGAATCAGGCGCGCAGGTCCAGCACGCGCGCCTGGCGAGCAGCTTTCCCAGGGCCACAGTCCGGGGACTGACGCGTGACGTCATACGTCAGGTGACAGACGCGTCTGGCTCATCTCAGCGCGTTTCCCAGTTCCTTCGTGAAGTCCGGAATCCGCTGAAACCACGGGGGTGGAACTGGAAGGAGTGAAGAATTCTTCCTTATGCTAAAGGGAGGAACATAGAGGACTGGGTGGTCAGGTGGTCAGAGGAAGATCTAAAACGACAGTGATTGTCGTGCTCATAGTGCTTCAGAGTTTGACTTTACTAGGTACATGTACACTCATAGAGCGGTGAACAATCTCCATATATCGAGCCATATTCTATACATTAATGTAACGGTATAGTCGGCCATAACGACGACGAGTGTGGTCACCACAAATGTAATTTGACACACTTCCAGTCTGAAAACAGTGTCACCACGGTGCTAATCAAGACTGTCCTCTTCAGTGTCTTACGATGCGGAGAGGTTTACGAGTCAGGCGCCACCGACAATGATCTACGGAGGTCACGACCGGCCGGGCGGCCGTAAGCGAGGTGGTACAAAATGGGAGGGGGTGCTCGGCGTCTCTTCTCTCATCACCTCACCACCTCGCCGCCTCCATCCCTGTCACGGAATTCCTCGTAGAGTTGGCTGGAGTTGTACCTAGGCATTTGTGTATCTTCTGTACTGTTGATAAGGTGGGTATTTGTAGAGATAGGTGGTCAGCCTGAAGTCTAACCATTACACAGTGGTTGAACATACCTTCACGACACGACGCGAACAGTCAAACTTCTACCTTTCCCCCTGTGTACGTATATCCGTTAAATTGTAAATTAGTCGTATCAGTTTCTGACGCCACAGAGAAGGTTGACCACGCTTGACCACCACAGCACATGGCGTTCCACAAACCCCCTACTTTCAACTTCGACATTCTTTCCGAGGTCGTAAACCAGGCCCCTCAAGATGTCCAGCTGGCCCTCGCTTCGACGTGCAGAAATCTAAGGACCCTTTCATGGAGAGCGTTTCAGCATCCGGTCATCCTTGGAAGCAACAGCGCGCTGGAGTCGTTCATTCAGTTCACGAGAGGCTTGAAAAAGTCCGGACGCGAGCACCTACTCGGTAATATCTGGAGCCTGACAATGTCCTGGAAGGAGCTCAAGGACCATCGCGACCTGGCCGAGGAATCTAGAGTTATTCTCTGCAACACCACAGGGATACGAGAACTCACTTTGATCGACGGCGAGGAGGTGCTACACGTATTCCCGCAGCTCGGCGACGCTGTGGCCGACCTTCGCGAGGTGAATGTCATAGAAATCCATGGTGCCGGGCAGAATATGCACCAGGTCATCGGGAGCATGAAATCCAGACCACGCCGGCTGCTCTCAATAGCCAACACCTCTTGGGAGCCATTGTTCGTACACTGGCACCTTCCGCCGAACTGGACCTCTCGGCTCGAACGACTTGATGTGTCGCACCTGGATACGAGGCCTAACCCCGAGGCCATTACCGATTTCACTACCTTCCCCCTCGTCAGGCACCTTTCCGTTAAGGACGTCATCACAGAGCGAGGGCGCTACCACCTAATGGAATGCTTCCCAAACCTTGACACCCTCGACGTGGGTGTGTTCACCATGAATGAGATGATCAACTTCCCGTGGATGGATCTGGTGTGGTCACTCCCTCCTTTCCGCGAAGAACGATTGTCCAACAAGACTGTCTCCCAGGCAGCCATCCGGCGCGTCGCGGAGCGCGGGGGCAGCGGGTTATGGCGCGACCTGAAGCTCGTCCGGGGCGGAGTCTGGGATCTCTTCTGTTCCGGCCACATCTGCCGCACCGAGGTCTTGGAGGTGTTGGGTTTGGTCCGAAAAAGCCCGTTGTGTCTGGACCAGATTGTGGGCGACCACTCGCCCCAGTGTCTCAGGGTCACACTCTCTGCACCCCTACAGAGGTTAAAGAGTTGCACGGAGAAACGGTTTAGGTCCGTCAAGAGTCTTTACTTGAGGCTGGACCTTGAGGACGGCCGAGTCTTTAATGTGGGCCAATTCATCGTGAGTTCCCTCGGCGCACGTTGCATTGATTGCCTCTGACTTGCTTCGTCTGGATAAACAGGCTGGGCTTACCTCGTTTGTGAAGCGGTTTACGAGCTGCGAGAACCTCCTGGTCCACATCATGTCGACGAGTGAGGAACGCCACGTCCTTGACCTACTTCAAGAGCTCTGTGACAAAAAGGTTTTGGACATAGCACGTGCTGTCGTGGACAGTGCGCCGAAGTTGGGCTTTGTCGGGGTCCGGTGCACATGGCCGGACTACAGAGACTCCTATACGTTCTGGCGAGTCGAGACTTTGCCTGAAGACACCACTATTAGGAACCTCGGGTCGACAATCGAATTCGAAGATGGAGAAGAGTTCTTGCAGAAGCACAAGATGCTCTCCGAGGTTTACGACCTGTGATGTCACTATTAGCTTCTGCGCTCATATTCTAGTTTCGCTTTTACCCGCCTACCGTCCCCGTTCATTCTCTATGTTGACCCCCATGCACCCTCTACCAGATACCACACCGTCCCCCCTACTTCGTACACCATCCTTCTACATCTACATTCATCATACCAACTAGATCTTGCACCATATGTCAGCACGATACGCAACACATCCCATCCTATGTGCACTCACCCTTATACCTCCAAAGAACTCACGTACTCACGCACTCCCTTGTAACGTTCCAGCTATTACCCATATCACCCTCCCCTGTATCGTTAGCTCTCTATGTTGTTATCCACATGATTTCTTGCTTAATGTCGGCATACTACGCTTGCCGGACGTGCTTATACAAACCTCGCGCCGAGCCGAGCCTCACTCACACGCATATCTGCACGGGAAGTTCAACAGCGATACTGATTAACAACGAAAACAACGCGTTCAATGTACTGACTGATTACGATCGCGAAGGAAATGCATATACGTAGACGCAGTGGCAAGCCCTGTCTCGCTAGTTCCGCCCCGGCTTTCTTCTGCTCAGGCCGCTTCATCGACGTCTCTCTACAGGCCTTTCCGCCGAGCTCGCCTGCACATGGTCATCTCAGAACTTCCTCCCCCGCCTCCCTCGTGTGTTCACGTATCCATATCCCCTGCGCGGACCTCCACCGCCCATGTCATCCATCGGGTCGCCCATCGAGTCCGGCATGCCTTCATTGTCTGCTCCTAGACCAGGCTGGTTAAGACCAAGCCGCTCGAAGAGTGAGTTGGCGCGCTTCAGGTCTTGCCGATCTCCGTTCTGGTACCGCGGGGCCTGGAGTGTCGAGTCCTCCGGTCGCCGCGGGAGCCCTTGGGGCCAGTCGCCGCCCATGTCTTTCGGAGGCGGGGGCTGCCCAAATGTTCGAGGCAGGCGCCCTTGGAGAGCGGCCGAGAAGTGCTGTGGGCGATCCGGGTGCATCTGCGGCGGTTGCCCCGGATGAGGCGGGGGAGAGGCGAGGCGACCCGGTCTAGACTTTTCAGCGAGAGGAGGGATCCGGCCGTTATCATCGTCCATTGGTCGCCTTATGTTCATGGGTGGTCCACGTGAAACGGGATCTTCGCGAGAGGCTTCATAACTTGGAACTCCAATTAGAACACTATAAATGGGCACGAGAACACGACTCACTCTCTCGCGCCTCGGAATCCAGGGTGATGGTCCGAACGAGGGCGCTCGCCCTGGAAGTCGCTGTCGTCGCGAGTCTGCCAGATGCGACGGTTTAAGCCAGTGTTCTGCTCCTGAGGGGGGCCGAATCGGGACTTCGTCACAATCAGGATGGAGTTTGGCTTAATGTGTTGAAATTGTACACACCTGGCGAGATGGGCCGTCCCTGGTCGTACGATTATCTTGGTCGATGGGGCCGCGAATGCGCTACGTACGCCAGGTCAGCTGACGGACATTTCGAGGGAGTGGACTTTCGTACCGTATCGCTGCCTGGCATGGATGGACGATCGTCACGATTGTCATGCTCGGGGCGCAGTCTTTCTGGGGGCTGATCATTTGACGGGAAACGCTCCACCTATCAGCGGATTAGCAATTGGGAAAATGTTGGCTGCCAACCCCACGCACCCGCCGGCTATAATCTTCCTCCTCCATCCGGTTTCGGCGCGGGTAAACCCGCCCTTCGGTAGGGCGTGGCGGTTGTAAGCCATCGGGAGTGAAATTGAGAGGAAGCGACCGAGGAGCAGGAGGATGATTCGCGTTTGTCGTGCGCGGGATCCACTGTTGACGAGGCTCCGACCTAGTGAAAGGACGGTCCCCGGAACGTTGCTGTGTAGGAGTACTATCACAGACTGTCCCTTTGGATGTGTGACAGTGCTTACCTCTATCGGAAGTTGCCCGCGCGTAGGAACTCTCTCCTGTGGTTCGCGTGGCATATCACCCGACCTCCAAGACGGCTCATTCAGACTCTGGCTAGAAAAACTGGAGCGCCGCCCCGGATCTTGAGCGTCCCAACGACGATCCCCTGGGGGTTCCAAACGGCTGTTGTCACGGCCCGATGAAGAAGCCGTACCCATTGGTGGGCCATTGAAACGTGCATTGTGGGGGGAAGGGGGTAGTGTCGCGGAAGTTGGGTCTCTTCCCATTGCTCTCGGTGCACGAGGCGCCGCTTCTACAGGAGTAGCTGAAAGCATGCGATCAGAGTACATGCCACCTGTGCCTGAGGCGGTAGGCAGAATCTCGATGCGAGGCGGTCTGGAAGGGGGTAGGTCATCGATATCCATTGTATCAGAGCTGCGCGGCGGGGGGTTGTCAAACCGGGTCTTTCGAAGACCGGATTGAACGAAGGGTGGTCTTGCATCTTCAGGTTCACTGGCTTCACGCTGACGACCGCGAGAGGGGTACGTATCGTCATGAGAAGAAGGTAAATATGAATGCGACAGCCTGTTGTTGGTATCCTTGTACCACTGTCTTCCCTGCGGGGGAGGGGCACGTCCGTGTTCAACTATGCCAGAGATTGTCAGCGCTATGCACTAGATGGGACGACGAGGTTGGTGCGTAGGCTGCATACCTTCAGAACGATCTGGGGCGTACGGAAGCTTGACAGGAAGGGAGATAGACAGGTCGTTGGTCGTCCGGCGAGGTAGATCGTCCTCGTCATTGAGCCTTCTCCGTTTTGATGCTTCCTGGTTCATCACATCATTGTCCCTACCTCTTCGTTGGGGGATTTCGCCCGCGCCTTGCTCGCGATACCGACGCGGGCTGCTAGAGCGTTCGTAACGAGGCGGTTCCCTGCCACCAGGCTGTGGGGCACTACGGATCGAAGGCGTATATGTGGGTCCTTGGCGTCTTGGTGGGAAAGGTTCACGTGGCTCCAGAGGCAGTGAGCGAGGTGGTGGTCCTGCAAGAGAAACGGAAAAGGGTTCGTAAAAGACGCGATTGCAGCGATGATAACGAAGACGCGAGAGACAGGGTCATGGATGAAAGGGAGTCGGGGGATCCAGGATCGAAAGAATCTTCTTCATATGTACAGCAGCTACTGGGCGGACGGACATGGGGTAGAGTGCTCAACCCCCGAGGCTTCACGAGACAATCCCACCGCGAGGGTCTTCCACCCCGGGAGGAGCATGGCGGCGAAAGACGGGCGCAGGAGGCGAATAACGTACTTGGAGCCGGCCACTCGTCGCTCGGGTGGCGGGAATTTGGGTCCTTAGAAGGAAGGCGCAGAGAATCGAAGTCCGCCGTACGGCGGACAGGTAGTTCAAAGTCGTCTTTGCGTCGTATCCGGTGTTCAAGGTCTTCTTTTCGCGTAGGACGGGAGTCAATATTGCGAACCGGCGGCTCCATGTCGTCTCTGCGGTGGATGGGCGGTTCAATGTCGTCTCTCCGGCGGACGCGAGAGTCGACGTCGTGTCGGTGGCGCACAGGGGCTGCGACGTTGTCCCTGCGAAGAACTGGAGGATCAAAGTCGGCTCTGTTGCGCGTCGAAGGTTCCATGTCGTCCTTTCGGCGAGGCGGAAGTTCGATGTCGTCCTTCCGATGGCGAAGTGGAAGTTCTAGATCATCCTTGCGGCGAAGACGGTGAGAGGAAGGCGAGTGCCCAAGCTGCCCGGAGTTAGAGTAATCCTGTGAACGGCCTCGTCCAGAGTCAGAGTCCCCGGTAGAACGAGATTGCGGATACTCTCGCTGTGCGTCTCGCCATGCTCCACGTTCTTGAGTCTGCGGAGGAGGTGAGTAATCCCGACGGGCCCTTCGATCCCAGTGTGGGCTCATTGACCGTGTCTTGCGACGGCCTTCACTAGCAGGGGACACCGAACGGACCTTCCCCAACGAGGTGTACGGCATCCCACGTGGAGGACGCGTGTCGGGGGCATTAGCGACGGTGTCCTCGGTCCTGTAATGACGGGGGTGGTATGAGGAGCCTTGGTTGAACGACGGCGAGGGTGGTCGCTGCGAGACTTGTTCCCGAGGGGCAGAACGAGGTTGGTGGTTTCGTCCGGACCTCTCAGACCACCTTTCATCTGGTCCTTCCGGAGACCGATGAGGAGGTCTATGACCGCCGTCGACGTCACGTGTCTTGGTCGGCGAAGAGCGACCAGAACTCGGGAACTGGGGCTTCGTCCAGGTAGACTGTTCTGTCTTCGCGTTGTAGTAGTACACGTTGTCTCCGCCGTCCCTAGGATGCCTGACCTCCCAGTCGGGAGGCAGAGGATCGACGCCATCAGCACCCACAGGAGGAGCTCCTGGCCCATTAGACTTGCGATGCCTTCCGTTATTGAGCATGGCGCTCGCAAGTATGCCTCCTTCTGTAGGTTGTTCGTATAGAGGCGGTACTAAAACTGGCTTGGCAGGAAGAGCATGAGTAATGGGGGCCGAGACAGAGGCCTTGCCTGCTGAGTTCGGTGGTCTTGAGTCTCTAGTGGGCGACTGAGAGTTTTGTGTTCTGGAGGGCGTCCTAGAGAGCCCTGTGGCGGAATGGCGCTGGGGTTCGCGTTTGCCTGCGACCGAGTTGGAAATGGAGAACAAGGGATATAGGACACGAGGGGGCATACCTGAGTCCAGTGCATGCTCTGTAGTGTGGACATAAAACTCTTGCTCATCTTCGTCGTCGCCCCCAAGAGAGACCCCATCCTCGGCATCTTCTGCGGGATCAGTATGAGCTTGAGCGGGATAGTCGGCAATGGCATGGTGTTCGTCGTCGTCGTTGCTCCAGTCAAGGCGTTCGCCGTCGTCGTCAGCCATGGTGGGAGGTAGGGGGGTGGGGGTGTAGTTGGAATGAGAGGAGAGCGCACATGCGGTGACCGGAATTCTTGAATTTGGGCGGAGTTTGAACTAGACTTATCCTCGGCGCGGTCATGCGCCGCAGGTGACACAGTGCGCATCCCTCAATCCAGTCTCTCTAACCGTCTGCACGCTGCTCTGCCTCTAACTTGCTCAGCACTAAGACGCGCCATCCTGGCGGCTTCATTTCTCTCTCTCCTGGTACCTCAACGCTCCTTCGCACAGCCCCACCTCGACCACCAGTCGCTTTAGGCGTTGCAACTATGGATGTCCTCCCAATAACATCCCCCACACCCACTATGAACGGCCACCACCGGAGCTCTCCAGGATCTATCCGCATTCCAACCATATTCAGGAGAATTCATAGGTTCCAACAGATGGTGCGCAATATCGTTAAGATGTTGTAGGTTGTGATAAATGACGTAGGGTGGAAGTAGGACTTCGAACAAGCCGCGTGGCAGCTAACATACCTATGTCTTGCGCCCAAAAGAGTGTGAGTCTACTTGATTCCGCTTCCGTCGAAGTTGACTCATCATAATACCAGATACCGGAATGTTTATTTTCATAAACGTATGTGATACCATTCCCTCGGTCGTGCAAGCTACAGCGAGCTCTACAGAGACGAAGAACACATGGGCGAGAGACGATCCTGCCATACTCATTCTCATCATGGCATGTCTATGTGGTCGGTGTGCATTTTTTCGGCTTCCTCTGCACGCATAATTGAGCTTTCGCACGTAGTTTCGGCAGTGGCATGGTCCGTCGTCTATTCATACGGCATCTGGGGAGCTATTGAGTTAGCTATCCTCATGATAATCCGCGACTACCTCTTAGTCGGCGCTCTTATTGCGACCATCTTGTGGTATGAGGTCTCTCCGCCTGCGTACCCGTACTAGAGCCAAAGATCTTTTGACTAGGTTCTTCTCGAATCGTGTCCTGCTGTCGCCTCCGTCACACTCAACACCGGGAGATGCGAAAGTGGAGTGGGCATACGCATTCGATGTCCACACGAATGCGTTCTTCCCCTTCTACTTGACGCTGTACCTTGCCCAGTTGTTCTTGGTACCAATTATCCTGAAGAGCAACTGGATATGTTTATTGGTGTCCAACACACTTTATCTTGCGGGGTAAGTGTCACATTTATCCAGCCTCGGAGGTGGAACTTATACTTACCGCTCTCCAGGTTCGCACAATACATCTATGGTGTTTACTTGGGTCTAAATAGTGAGTGCCGAACTCGCTTGGCATGACCTTATCTCACGAGATTGTCGATACACTTCATAGCTCTCCCGTTCCTTGTTCGCACGGAGCTGCTCCTGGCACCTCTACTCCCTCTGTTTACGGGTTATATAATGTCCTTACTAGGATTCAACTTCGCAAAGCATGTACTACCGCTTTACTTCGGGTCATGAACGCGTGTTTGTGGCATTCCCGATGTTCCGTGCATAATATTATTTAATAGTCGGACAACAAGTGGACTCCCCGCGGCCACCGTCGATAGCCGGTTAGGAACACCCGAGAGGATTGTCGCCGGTAACATTGGTAGCAACGGTGTTAGTCGTGGTCAGCGTGTTCAAGGCACTCGCCGTGATTAGTCGCGCCTATTTCGTGTTCAAACTCCGCTCGTAAGACGGTCGATTGCACCGCAGAAGAGCCCTTCACCGCCCTTCACCGTCTTCCCCTTCCTCGTCGTCCGCGCGCCCGCCGTTACGATATTTTCTTCACGACTCAGCGACGAGCAGCAACGACGACAACATGAGCGGGACAGCTTCGCAGCTCCAGAAGGCCATTGACCAGATCCAGGATAAGGCCCCAGTCCCGGAGATTGACTTCACCCAACACCAACTCGAGAATGGGTACACGATTAGCACGCAGGAGCGTGTCGTCAAAGAGGTACGTCTTTCCTCGAGATCCGTAGCAGAGAATGCCCGAGGAACTGAGCGGTGGGGTCGGTCGATAGGTTCAAGCTCCGGCTATGAGCATTCCTACCGATGCTCAGTTCTTCTCGAAATCGGATCCGTCCAAGCCAGACGTGGCCTTCCTCAAGAACCACTTCTACCGCGAAGGCCGCCTATCCGAGGAACATGCCCTCTACATCCTGGAGAAGGGCACCGAAATTCTCCGTAGCGAGCCCAACCTCCTCCATGTCGATGCTCCCGTGACTGGTATGTCTTCTTTGTTTCACCTTATGCACGCCGCCGGAGCTGACGAGATACTATGTCACGGTTCGTTATCTGTTGATTAGTTTGCGGGGACATCCATGGACAATACGTGAGTTCCTTTAAGCGTATCCTAGGATACGAATCCTAACGTGCTCCTGCCGCTCTAGTACGATTTGATGAAACTCTTCGAGATCGGCGGGAATCCAGAGACTACGCGCTACTTGTTCTTGGGGGACTACGTTGACCGGGGCTACTTCAGCATTGAGGTGCGTGTTTGAATCTGTTCCTTCCTGCACTATTCCCTCATCCAATGCTACAGTGTGTACTATACCTGTGGTCTTTGAAAATCTGGTACCCCGAGACCCTTTTCCTCCTGCGTGGCAACCACGAATGCCGGCACTTGACCGACTACTTCACCTTCAAGCTTGAGTGTATGCTCCCCTCTAGCATGTCATCGAGAGTTTAGAGTCTTACCTCTGCAACAGGCAAGCGCAAGTACTCCGAGCGTATCTATGATGCGTGTATGCAGTCATTTTGCGCTCTTCCCCTCGCTGCCATCATGAACAAGCAGTTCTTCTGCATTCACGGTGGCCTTTCTCCAGAGCTTCACACGCTCGAAGATATTCGCAACGTCAGTTTGCGAAGTTTTACATTCTAGGTAAAGGACTCATCCGGTTTAATGTTGTTACAGATCGACCGTTTCCGTGAGCCGCCTACCCAGGGCCTCATGTGCGATATTCTCTGGTCCGACCCCGTCGAAGACTTCGGCCAAGAGAAGACGTCGGACAGCTTCGTCCACAACCACGTGCGAGGCTGCTCGTACTTCTTCACGTGAGTGACTCTAGCTGCCAGCCGAGGAAACGATCTTTAACCTCCCAATAGATACCAGGCAGCATGCCAATTTCTGGAACGCAACAAGCTACTATCCATCATTCGTGCGCACGAGGCGCAGGATGCTGGGTGAGAATGTTGTGCGCTACGTCCTTGCATAACGTTAACAAGTTATTTTAGATATCGCATGTACCGGAAGACTCGGACCACCGGTTTCCCCTCTGTTATGACACTCTTCTCCGCGCCCAACTACCTCGACGTGTATAACAACAAGGCCGCCATCCTCAAGTACGAAAGCAATGTTCTCAATATCCGCCAGTTCAACGCGACGCCGCACCCCTACTGGTTACCCAACTTCATGGATGCGTTCACCTGGAGTCTTCCTTTCGTAGGAGAGAAAAGTGCGTATCCACATGGTTCATGTTCTGGAGAGTCTAACGTGCGGTTTCAGTCACGGACATGCTCTTGGCTATGTTGAACTGCTGCACGAAGGAGGAGCTTGAGGAAAGCTCTTCCGATGAGGAGACCCTCATCTCCCCAACACCATCGGAGGACCCGAGCGAGCGCCGGAAAGTTATCAAGAACAAGATCCTTGCTGTCGGTCGCATGTCAAGAGTTTTTGCCCTTTTGCGGTATGTTTGGTCCTCCACGTACCCAACATATACTGACCAACTTACAGTGAGGAGTCCGAGAGGGTTTCTGAGCTCAAGAGTGTCTCAGGTTCGGCGAAGTTGCCGTATGGGACGCTCGCTCTTGGTGCGGAGGGCATCAAGGATGCCATTTCTGGCTTCGATGACGCGTACGTCATACCTGTGAACTTTGTTACGTCACTGACTCACCGATCTTAATCGCGCCAGTCGCAAGTCGGATATCGAGAACGAGAGGCTTCCTCCTGATCTCTACGACCCCGAATCCGAAGAGGGCAAGGGCCTCATTTCCTCTCAACCAACGACACCCGCAGAAGAGACTGTGCCCCCAGTATCTCCCAACGGTGTCTCTGCCGCCCTCGAGCAAGTCATCGCAGGCGGGACTCAGTCCATCACTACCGACTTGCCCGCAGCGACTCCCGGCTCACCGCTCTCGCCGACGTCGCCCATCTCCGGCTCGTCGCCGTTCCGACGTGGTCACGGGCGGCAGGCGAGTCTTGGGACGACGATGACATCTCCGAGCACGCGCAGGCGCAGCTTGGAGAGTACGATGAGCCTCATCCAAGAGGCATGGGATGGCAAGACCCCGATGCAGGACCCAGAGCTCGTCAAGCTCGCAGACTCTATCGCCGAGAAGAGTACTGGGAAGGACAAGAACGCGGACTCGGGCCGGTCGACCCCGGCTGCGCCCAGCTAATCGCGCACGGCGCGTGTGGTCCCGCGTTCTTCGCCTGGGGTGGAAGAGCCGTACGGATGGCGGAACGAGGAGGTCGTTCATGGATGTTCTCTCTACATTCCACTGTATATTTCGGATCGCGGTGTATATCCATTTTGTTCGTCAAGTTCTGCAACGCTGCTGCCACGGCTGCCCGTTGTTCCTTATCACCGTCTTCAAGGATCGCTGTTCGTGTTCAAAGTGCATCGCATATACTCGGGAAATGAGAGGCTTCTGCGCAGCGTGCCCAAGTAGGTCTGTCATCACCCGTACCCCACATGATTGCCGCTGACAGACATTGGGTACTGCTGGCACAGCCTCTATTTCAGCGGACTGATTCCCCGGCTCAAACGGAGTTTTGATTCGAATCCGCACCCACTGCATGTCCAAAACACCTAGAAGCACATCTGGCGAGCTCATCCTCCGTCTTAGAAGTAGATGCTAACGCCGAGGACTCACATAAGCCGCCAAGAAGTTGCATAGCCCTCGGTGCTCTCATTTGACAATCGAGCCGAGGATTCGCGCCTTAGCGGAAAATGGCTAGTCCGGCCCGTCTGATCGTGATACAGTAGTTCACCGCCTACCAGCAGGGCCGCACGTGTACGGAGACATATAAGGTGCGTCAGCATCGTTTGCTGCGTCGCTTACTTTCCAACCGGCTTTACTTAGGCTCATGTCACATCACTTTCCGCACGATAACAAGTTTGCGACACAGGTGTCAGGAGGAAGTGCGGAGCCCTCCTTTAGTGCAACCAGGCCAGCACCCTCCCCCACCATCCTTACTTGGGATCCCACTGCTCCAACAGAAGACGACCATCTCGATGGCAATGAAGAACCACCCCCGGCTTACGACTCAGGATTTCCTCATGAGGAACCTCAATTAGGAGCGCGTCCGGAGAATATTCGCACGTCACTGGCCGCGAGCAGTACATACTCCACGTCTTCGACTCCGACTTCCCCAGCACCCGTGACGATCGTCGATCGTACACCCTGGCCACCGAAGAGCCCAGCACAACCTCGCACAAACACACTATCGTGGTCTCCTTCAGAACTCTCTACAACAGGTGGTATATGCCCCCCTCACGAGCCCGCTGGGACGTTATCAGGAAGCACCCGCAGCAACAGCTGGCCATCCGGTGGTGTAGAGGTCCCCAGCCCGGAATTCGCCTCCGGCCAAGGAGGATATGCACATTCTCCCGAACCGCTTTCCCCCGACGCGCCGCACCCAGACAAAGTCGGGAAGCTTGTCGGAGGGCGTTCCGTTCATAAACTGCTCGACCCACCCCCGCCTTCATTTCTGCGCATTCCACCTCCCGGCACATACTTTCCGCCTTTTGCGCCGCTGGTCGTGCCTTCACTTGGGAACCGCTTCCTTGCCAAGGGCTTTCCGGCAGTGCTCCCCGCCACAGGTCCGGGAGTGCACCCACACCCATTCTCGACACACGACGTGCGTGAGGGAGACTGGATGCACTTCCTCTCAGATGTGAAGCGCGCAGCGAGCCTAGGATGGGGTGACCGCGTCGCCGCCGGCGCACCGCACTTGATCATGCCGGTCCTACCTGGTGAGCAGTGACGTATTATCCTGGAATAAGCGACAGCGTTGACGACGCAGTTGTGTCACAGCGCTAGTCATTGGAGACCAGCTTTCCAAACTTCAGAAGGCCAAGAAGCGGGTACCAGTCATGGACCTCGTTCGTCATTGGAACCTTGTACGTAGTATACCCTTGTCTTCGGGTGTCGCTTACCCAACCGATTCTATAGGCATTTTTCAATCCGAGAGGCATCGATATCGTTCTTATGGAGCTAGACGAGTCAGGAGTTCCCATAGAGCATGACTCGAAGAAAACGCCGGACGGAAAGAAGGCTAAGGGCAAAGCTGTCTCCAGGAAAGAGGATGACGCGAGGTCTACTATTTCCCGGACTTCATCGGTTTCTTCCGGACACGCACCGTCCCTCTCATCTGATTCTCCAGGCGTAGACATTAGCGGGTGGTACATGCACATTCTGTATAGGGAAGGTGATAATGCATAGGCACCTGCTTGGGTATCATTATCTGTGAGCACTTCGTATTTCGTATCATACCAATGCTCTAATCTCATGTGCAATTTCGAAGCCTAGTGACTTGTAATGCCTTGGCCTGAATAAAATGCACCTGATGATAGAAAAAGCTAAACCATAAACCCGATCCAAAGCCCGGGGTCTTTCAGAACCCCGTGCAGCTGCGGCACGAGGGGATGGAATTAAGCGGTCATCCCCTCGCCAGCCGGATGCTTTCGCCTTAGATGAGCCCGAGATCGTCGGGTGACCGGAACCTCCCAGCGAGTGGGAAACACCGCCACCCAAGCTACGGGCTGATCACCAATGTCGGGTATGTGCGCGTTGCACCGAATTCCCATCTGTCTGTTCCGGCGTTGACGACACTGCCCTCAGCGCGCTTACGTATCTGCCCGTCGGGGCTCGTCGCGGTGCTGCATGGTACACTCGGAGCGCACCCGAAGGTGCCGATTGCACCGCACCGTCTCGACGACTTTGATCGGTCCGAAGGCGCTCACTTCCGGGGCCACAGCCATCTACGCAGCGTACTCGTCCAAGAATAGCGTTGTGTTGCGCAGAGCAGTACGGAGTGCTCTATTAAAACGACCCCAGGCGGCGGAGCCGCTCCTCAACACAACCACCCGCCTACATGGATTCCAAGTACTCCTCATCTACCGGCTACTTCGACCCACATTCCAGTGCCCCTGGGTTCACCAGGGGTGAACCCCCATCCTCGTATCCTAGCGAATACTCGACCCAATACCCTCCCCAAGAACCCCGCTTCGCAAGCGGCACACCCGGAAACCCATTCGCGACCGACGCGCCGCCCACATACTCCGAGCGGCCAGCCCCCGCCATAGACCGCAACTACTACCCCCTGCCCCCGGGCCCTCCGCCCGGCCACCCCTCCCGCCCCCCTTCGCGCTCCCCCGCGCAGGCAAGCACCAGCAGCAGCTCTCGAAACGCACCCTCCCCCGAACGCCCCCCGGT
>FTLJ01000935.1:0-23336 GCA_900155495.1 Porogramme epimiltina
GTATATAAGGCACTTACATATGATTTGTTTACCTTACATGTTTGCCTTTGGATACCATCACTACCACCTCGCCCCACTTCCCAGCCTTCCTAGGTCAACCACGGCCCCTTTCCCCACCTTCTCGCGTACCTCCCCTGCTAGGCAATCAAATCACGTTCCCCACGCCTGTCCGCCATCCACTCCGCCCACCGTCCGCCCGCTGCGCGCTCAAGAAGTTCTACACAAATGCGTGATCCTACTTGGAGGCCATCTGAGAACCCAGTGAGCACTACACTCCACCGCACCGAGCCCTGAGCCCCAAGCCCATGACCACAATCTGAACAACCGACCCGGAGACCTGAGACCTGAGACCTGCGACCCGAACCCATCAAGATGTCCGGCCATATCGCGAAGCTTGACGACATCAACTACCCGGAATGGTTGATCCAGATGAAGGCCATCCTCGTGAGGAAGAACCTCTGGGAAGTCACATCAGGTGACGACAGTAAGCCTGCAGGCTCCTCAAATGCGAAGACCGTCCGTGCATGGCAGCATCGTAACGACAAAGTGATTGCTGAGATCCAGCTCAACGTCGAGCCCGACCAACTCTCCCACATCACCGGCACTGAGGCCAGCGAGATCTGGACCCTCCTGCAAGAGGTGCACTCTGCTACCGGCCTCGGCTCACGCATCGTGCTGTGCACGGAGTTCTATTCCCAGAACATGGGCGCCGGCATGTCCATCCAGGGCTATGTTGCCCAGGTCCGCAAGAGCGCCTTCCGCCTCGAACAGGCCGGCGCCAAGATCAGCAACGAGGAGCACCTTGGCGTCCTATTGGCCAGCCTCCCGTCCCGCTTCGGACCGTTCGTCATCTCCCTCGAAGCCCTCCCCGAATCCGACCGCACCTTCACCGCCATCGTCCGCCACCTCATCAACAAAGACGCCCACCTCGGCCCATCAGAGGACGCCAGCCGCGCGCTCAAGAAATTCTACATTTAGTTTAGGCGCTGAACTGGGGGCCCCTTGAGCTCGATGTCCCTAGGTTCGTCCTTCTCTGAGTTTCTTCCATAAAAATGCCTGGAGCACATTTGCACATGACTATAGAGCACAAAAATACATTTTTAGGGGGTACAACAAGGGAGGAACGCCCCCCAAGTAGGGGAGAGAGGGGTGTCCAAATTCGGAAGGTGCAGCACTACGGACCACCTGCACTGGGCGCCTCTGACTTACCCTCCGTCTGAGGAGCCTCCTTCCCTGCCACAGTGCTCACTTCATCCAGGGATGTCCCCATGACTCTCTAGAATGGCTCTAGTAGTACTTGTGTACTCACCAATTTGATATCTTACCTCTATTCCTAGGATTTATTAATCTATTATAACATTTGTATCCATTAGAACCATTACTAGTAGACTTCAATTGAAGCGATTATAAGCCCGCATAGTTACCATATTTGGGTAGCCTCCTATTCCGACAGCTTTGGAGCCTCCGAAAGTGGGGGTTTCACTCGTATTTTTGAAGGAATGTAGCCCTGATACCTCCCTCCTATGTATGGATGGGTTTTTTTTTTCCAAAAAGTCGAAGTTCAGAAAAGTATATATGCTCGGTGCGAGGAAATATATATGTGCGCACGCAATATATAGTGCATGGCTCAGCTCATAGACTATGAGCACGAAAACTATTAAATGTACAAATCTGCCATCATAGGTGAGCAACTACGGATCATGAGTCACGAGTGGCATTAGGCAAATCACTGGGCACGCAGGGATAGGTTGTCCAACACTGCCATGGCTGTAATGACATGTAGAACTACGGCTGACAGGCGACTACTTTGCTGATGGAGTTATGTACATACTGAAGGAGGCATCCGGATGTCTAAGTGCTGAGCCAAAACACGATGTCATATGCTATGCAGTTTGATACAATGTAAAGCCTTAGTGGTGTAGTGGTAGGTGAGGCGTCGACCGGCGCTTGTGTCCACTTTCTGCCGCTTGCGTCCTGATGTGCACTGGTTCAATCTGTGCTCCTGTCTTTCTCTTTTTTTCTTTTCCTCACATTGTTTTCCTTGTCGCCCTCCTTCACGCCCTCGCTCCGCGTTTCGTTTTTGCCTTTCCCATGGTGTTTCTACTGTCACTCTGCACCTGTTCTCATCATCTACAAAAAGTGCTAAAATCTCCAAAATCTCTAATGTCTGTACGCTCTAATTTCTCTAAACACTATGATCAGGGGCCTGTATAGAGGTTTTAGGATGTATAGAGAAAAAGGAGTTTGCTGATGCGCCTCCCGACGTACTTCCTCGACCTCACGCCCTTCGTGCCCATCCTCACCGACAGCCAACCACACAACATCAACCTCGACGTCGTCTCCGCCGAGGACGACCACACGATCAACCAAAACTAGTTCGTCTCCGGGCTCCTCCAGGTCGTCACGGACCTGCCGGGGAAGCCGACGACGGGCAAAATCACGCGCTACGACACGCCGCTCCTCGCCGAGACGGACACGACGGGCAGCGTCGGCGCGAGGGCGCGAGGGCGCGAGGGCGCGAGGGCGCGAGGGCGCGAGGGCGCGAGGGCGCGAGGGCGCGCGGGCACCCGCCACGGGTTGGTGAACCCCACAATCGAATCTCCGTGTTGAACGGCACGCAGCGCATATCACTTGGTGCGATTAAGGTCTATCTGGTGAAGATAGCAAGCAAGCAGGCATCTAGATAGAAGCACGAGCCGACGCTCGAGCGTTCGGACTTAAGTTCGAACCCTCGCGGTTCGCTGGCGGATGCGGTGGGGCAGTGTTTAGAAGAGGCCGACGACCTGGCCGGTCGCGGGGTCGATTCCGACCTCCCAGAATCCAGGCCAGGTTCCGAGACCAGGCATGGTCTGCATGTCGCCGAGGATGGGGTAGAGGAAGCCTGCGCCGGCGGAGGGGCGGACGGAGCGGACGTGAAGCTAGTCGGAACACCCTTGAGCTTCGGGTTGTGGGAGAACGAGTACTGCGTCTTCACCATGCAGACTGTAGAAGGTGACAAATCAGCCTTCGCCAGGGGGGCAACCTTGGAGTGAGCACTTACTGGGGAGGTTGCCGGCGTAGTCCTGGCCTCGACCTGCTTCTGCGCCAGCTCGCTGAGCTCGATGCCGTCCGCGCCGTAGATCTTCTTAGAGATGATCTCGATCTTCTCGATGGAGAGCTCGAGGTCGTACAGGAACTTGAAGTTTGACGAGCCCTCGCAGGTCGCGATGACAGCCCCGGTGAGGGCACGTGCACCAGCACCACCCTGAGCCCAGTGGTTGCCGACAACGGCGGCACCGGCACCGGCAGCCAGCGCCTCTGCGTGTACGAGCTCAAGCTCTTGGGGTGTGTCCGAGCTAACGTACGCTTGTCAGATTGTGTTCGAAGCACAAGATGCCTTCTACTTACGCGAACTGGTTGATGGCGACGATGACCTTAACGCCGAACTTGTGCGAGTTCTCGATGCGCTTTGCGAGGTTCTTGCAGCCCTCCTTGAGGGTGGTGGCAAGGTCCTCCTTCGTGTACGTATCGTGGAGCGGCTTGTCGGGGACACGTCAGGTCTGCCACCGTGCATCTTCAGTGCGCGGGTCGTCGCGATGATGACCGTCGCGTCGGGGGTCAGACCGCTGACGCGGCACTTGATGTTACAGAACTTCTCCATACCCATGTCGGCGCCGAAACCACCCTCGGTGAGCACCTACCCGACGCGATCGGACGAGTCGGCCTTCTCGGTACCCGCGAGCTTGAGCGCAACACGGTCGGCGAGGATGGAGGAGTTACCGTGGGCGATGTTTGCGAAGGGACCGGCATGGACAAAGACGGGCGTGCCCTGTTCAGAAGCAAAGGTGAGTATCAGGTACGACTACTACAGATGGCCCACCCACCTCGAGAGTTTGCATGAGGTTAGGTTTGATCGCATCCTTCATGAGCACAGTGAGAGCTCCTCCGATACCAATGTCGTCAGCGGTGATAGGATCGCCGCGCTTGCTCGCCGCCACGATCATGGCACCCAAGCGCTCCCGCATGTCCGAGACTCGTAGTGAGAGCAAGGACGGCCATACACTCGCTCGCGATGGCAATGTCGAAGCCAGTGACGCGAGTGTATCCTTGCTCGGTCGGGTTCTAGCCAACGGTGATCTTGCGCAGGTGGCGGTCGTTAACGTCAACAACGCGGTTCCAGGTGATGGTCTCGGGATCAACGTCAAGACGAGCGAAACGGTTGATCTCCTCGGGAGTGAGGTCGTCCGGGTTGGTCTTGTTAATGCCGAGCTTCTTCAGACGCTTGAACATGAGAGGTGCAAACTGGCGCTTGCCCTTCTTCGCGGGAACGAGACGGCTGTAGAGGGCTTTGTCATATTGTGTGGCCTCGTGGAGCATGCGGGCGTCCAGAGCAGCAGCTGGGTATATAATCAGTAAAGATGCCCATAAGGGAGCAATCGACGACGCACCAAGCAGGTTGTTAGCCGCCGTGACAGCGTGAATGTCTCCAATCAAGTGTAAGTTGAACTAGAATCAATGAGTTTGAAATCTTCGGCCGTTGGCATTGTAGTGTGCACTCACTTCATCCATAGGAATAACCTGACTGTATCCACCACCAGCGGCGCAGCCCTTGAAGCCGAAGGCGGGGCCCTGACTAGCCTGACGGACACATGCGAACGAAGGGCGGCCGAGGTGAGCCCCGAGAGCTTGGGCGAGACCGATCGTCGTAGCCGACTTGCCCTCACCGAGGGGCGTAGACGTGATTCTGGGTGCACTGTGGTCAGATTAAGGCACCAAAGGTCTCATTATTTACACACACCCTGCGAGGACGATATATTTGACGTCCTTGCGGCGCGCCAAGCGGTCGAGGATGCTGAGCTCAACCTTAGCCTTGTACTTGCCATAACTCTCAAGTTCGTCCGGGTGGATACTAATCTCATGCGCGAGCTGAGTGACGGGCTTCGGGGTCTACGCCAAGGAAATATCGATGTCGCTAGGGACCTTCTCTAGTACGTTTAACTTAAGGGGCTTGATGCGGAGTGCGCGGGCCTGATCCCAAATATGTTCCGCCACCTTCAACGTGTTGACCATAAGCAACGCGACGGGCATGGGACCAACGCCGCCAGGGACGGGTATTATGTGGGAGGCAACCATGGAAGCGGATTCGTAATCGAGTTGCGAGGCGCGTCTCAATCACGACCCAGCGGTTCTTCGACCTGCCACTGCTCGCGTCACTACTGCGAATGCCGTTTGATGAGCCCGGCGGCGGAAGTATATCAAAAAAGGAACATACATGAGGATGGTCGACTGGGTCTGAGCCGTTGTCCACACGTGGTAGCAGGCGCTGTTGGGGAACTGGAGGGTGTATGGAGGTGGTCGGACCTTGTCGCGATACTCGGCCACATATATGAGCCATCGGAGTCGCTAGGGAGGGACTCGCGGGAGTTTGCTGGGGCGAGAGCTGAGGCCTGAGGGGCCGATCTTAATGCACATATTGTCCACCTCGAAGTATCCCCGCATGCATTGGACGATGATGTTCTCGGGGACGGGGCGGACCTTTGAGAGGCTGGTGACCTGCTCCAGTCCGGCGCGATGCTTACATTGAGGATAGAGCCACGTGTCCGACGACGCCCTGGAAACAGGGCTATGCTCGAGGTAGTAGTGGAGGGTCTTCACGCTGCAGACACAACGGCGTTCTGTGAACTGCAGCTCCGTGTGCTTGTCAAAGTGGGACGCGTTGGGGTTGAAGAGCGTACGCCAGTTCCCCCGAGCGCCTCGAGTACGAATTCGGACGCAGGTTCCCGGCGGCCGAGCTTGAAGCCCTTCTCACCCAGCTAGCCCACGTTGAGCTCGAGGAGAGTCTCAGCCGCGAGCCGGCGACTCTCTGACTCGCCGCTGCCCGTCTCACCACTAGACACCGGGGATGAGCCCCGCGGCGGAACCATAGAATGAAAAACACGTACGCAGTGAGGCGCATGGATTGTCCTGTGCTGTTCTCCACGTGTGGTAATAGGCATTGTTGGCGAGCTGGCATACGTGCGAAGAAAGCCGAATCTTGTCGAGTTTTGGTGGAGGTGGGCAGGGCAATCGGAGCGGCGATCGGTGGGCTTGAATTTCAGGCGTTGGCATATGAACTGTGGGCGTAAGGAGATTGAACGACAGATGTAAGCTGGCGGTGTGGGTTGGGAATGGAAGCAAGCGGCGGGTGTTGAGAATGAGCGAATGCGACGAGGCGGGCAGAGACCACTCAGACAACATACCTGGCCTGTTGCACTTCCTTCTGCCTCGATCGTATTCGGATCGCGCACACCGCGCTCACGACCCCTCTCTCCCTCTCCCTCTCCCTCCCTTGCACATCTAGATTCTTGCTGAGTGGCCGCCCGACGTCAAGTGTCCAGGGGCGTCGAGGGCTGATGACGTCGCGGCCCCTACCGCGGACATCCTGGTCACAGTCAAAATCCCACCCGCGGTTGAGCGTGAGCTCGCAGTCGGGGTTGCGCTCACACTGACGCTCCCGGTGGTGTTAGAAAAGGCGAAGCTGAGGGCCTCAGGGCCGCCTCTGCACTTCAGCCGAGTTAGGTGAGGTCTCCTCTTGATGGTGATGGCGGATTTCGCACTGCTGGGTCTCGAGGTCGTAGAGGATCTGCATAAACCCAAACCTGCGGATGTGTCGAGGGTATAAGGATAGGTACGCATTAAGCGGTGCAAGCCATGCTCACCGACAATGCCGCTCCCGACGATCCGAACCAAGTGGTCCTCATCCCCGAGTGACGTCAAGGGCAGTGCAGACGGCATGGGCTCGGACGTCGAGCCTCGTCGACGGCGACATCGAAGACTCAAGAAACTTAGGCCTATCGGGGGTGTGGGGGCGACGACGAGACCGAGTACGGTGAGGCGGCGGGGCGGCGGTGTGCACAGGCACGGGGCCGATGTGGACGGGCACTGTTGCAGCTTGCGGGCGAAGGCGGGCATAGAGGGCACCACGACGGTAGGGCTGTTGGGGAGTACACCACACGTTGCGGAAGCTAGGGGAGCAAGGCGAGCACAGAAGGACCGGACGGGGCGGAGAACGGGGCGAGCTCGTGGTGGCTTTAAAAGAAGTACGCGAACGTCGTGCTGAAGAACGCGCCTGCGAGGCATCCCACGACGCGGCGTAGGAACGCTCACCGCCAACGCCCTGGAAGCGGCTGCTCAACGAATGTAGATGCCGTTGCAGTTCGGGCAGAACAGCCTCACGCTATGCGATCCGGCCAGATTTGAGTGGCCGCACGGCAGCGCATTTCGCTCATTAATATTGCGGTGCACATGGGGGCACAGCCAAGGATGCCCACCACAGGGCAGACGCCATGGACGGCCCGGGTCCGGTGCCGCCGCAGCTGCCAAATGGGTAGAGCCATTGGAACCATCGAGTATGTACCATTGTAGATCGAATCAACATTTACATTCTTTTTCATTCTGATACACCGAGCCGGAAACGAATCGATATCAAGTTAGCCTCTTGCCACCTCCACCGCCCTGCACAATTCTACCCTCACGCCTATGATCGCGCGCCCCTGCGCGTCCGTCCGCCTGTCGCCGCCCGCCCGCCATCGCTTACTGCTGCTCTTCGCTCGATTCGTCCTCGCTCGATTCGTCTTCGTCTTGGTTCGGGTGCTCAACCCACTCGAACTCGTCCCCGGGGGTCACAAGGGAGGAGGCGATTTGAGCGTGGGCCGCCGAATAGCCAGAGGCGAACGGCGATGACGCCCCCAGCGACAGACCCGTCGTACTGAGGTCGGAACCCAGGGAGTACGCGTCGTAACTGGGGTTCAACGCCAAAGGCGCGTCGCGGAGGGCCCCCTGGCCCACGGGGAGCAACGTGCTGGGCCCCGCCGTGGGCAGCGGGGCATCCTCGCTGGCGCAAAGAGGGGCGCCAGCCGCGATCGGGTCGTGGGTTGAGGACGCGGTCCCGGACATGGGGCCGGGCGGGACTTCGGCCTCATTGTCCGAGGAGGCGGGGGCCGCTGGCACCACGCAAGAGACAGATGCCTCCATGTTGGAGGCGTCTTGAGAGGGGAGGGGGTCTCGATCGCGTACCACGCTATGAGGGTGGGGCGGGCGTACCTGAGACACAGATGGTACCACAGCACACTATCGCGCGAAGGGCCGCAGCGAGGCGGTTGAGGCCAGTTTGAATGGAAGGCATAATGAATAGAGGATCGCAAGTGGATTTTGAGATCGCTAGTCAGTGAAACGGGGAGGAGGCGGAGACGAGGAGGGCTGGGAGGGCGAGATGTGGGCGGGGACGCGAAAGCGACCGCAGTGCACCTCTGCACGTGCACGAGAAGCTTCGCGTTACCGTTATGCTTCTCGTTACATCGTGCGCCGGTTTAGGGCGCACGATGTAACGCGAAGGATAACGGTAACGCGAAGCGCACGAGCGGCACGCGCCTGAGGATCTGCAACCTTTGAGCGACGCCCTGGCGCCTCACGCCCTCCTGGTGCATCGTTTCCTGGCCACCATGGCTGGAATGACAGCAGGATTGGCTGCAGCGACACAATGCCCTCCTTGAGGAACACATGTATGCGCTGGCAGCAGGGTATCGGAGCCCCAAATGGAAGTCTTGACCCTGTAGGTGGGTGGTGGCTAGTGTTTGGAGTGACCATTCCGCCACCTATGTGAACTCACAGGCGGGTCAGCGCCCCGACTCCCTCGAACACGGGGGTCTATGCACCGGTTTGAGACGACCCAATGCAAGACAGGGTCCCAGTGGTGCAAGCACAGTTCACTAGCACCCCCTTGTCAGCATGGGCAGGGCGCATGCTCGATCTATTCCCGTGGGTGATAGGCAATCGGTGTAGGCGCCCTGTGGGAACCCTTGGATGATGCTCATTTACTGGAGGTCAGGGAGCGTTACAGGGCTTCATCCTCTCCACCCCTGCAAGGAAAAATGAGCAAAAGTCATCACAGTTTACGCGAGTTCAATGGCTCACTCTGTGCATGAAATACGAGTCCCATAAACGCGAGCATCTGCGGCAGGACGTGGCATCAGCGTCAGCATCCGAAGCCATAAGACTTGACACCACCAGTGTACGCACCGCTCTGGACGCCCTCTATGTCAGTCTTCATCACTCTCCCAAGAGATGCCAGGCCGTTCTGCAATGCTCCCGTGCTGGCAGCGTCCCATCAGTACCTTAGGGTAGTGGTCAGTGCACCTGATCCTACACCACCCTGTAGGTTGCAAAGACACCAGCAACAAACCACCACTCACCCAGATGCTGCAGAAAGTCCCCAATGCGAAGGCCAGATAACCTAGTGCACTGACCCTCGCGCCTGAGTGTCGAGGTTGGGTAATTTGAGGAACATGAGCCTGTGTGTTTCCTGGGGAGTATAGTTGAGAGGGCCAGGCGCCACCGAGGGTGCCTGGAACCCACCCAGGAAATACATGGTGGCCCTAATATGAGCCCTAGATGTCATGGCGCATTTGTTGGGATGCCTGAAAGTGGAGGAAGAGGGATTTGAGGAGGTAGATTCCATATGCCACCTAGAGAACCTGACTGAGCATGTCAGGTGTCACCATGGAGGCATGAGGGTAGACAATTGTGTATTTGAAGGAATAATGCAGGTGGGAGCAAATATGGTGTTCTTTAAGGTAGGCAGCCCATAGGGGTGGGGGTTGAAGGGGAGGGCGAGGGCGATAAACGGCCATCAGTGCGGAAGCGCCCATGCTGGAGGGGCCTCGCTCCCAGCTGATGAATGCATTTTCCAGCTTGGCTCACGCTCCAGCTGAGGTGGTTGAAGGTCTAAGCACTTCATAAATGTATCACACTTTCGCAGAGCTGAACCCGCCCCCCTAATAGCCCTTCTCTTGCACCCAGGTGTTGGGCGCCCAAACCTTCGAAGCGCCATGCATTTAAGGCTGCGCATCACCTCCGCGCAGCCTTAACAACGCACCACCACCTGCTCTCCAACCTTCAATTGTGCGGCCATCGTACAGTTTGGAGGCAGCTTACTCCCCTGTAAGTTGTTTGGTTTATGCACTTCTCGTGCCTCGTAACGTTGCTTCACCGTGGCCGCTGACGGAGCCACTCTTGGCACTATAAGTGGGCGACGGTGGTGCGGCGGGGCGGGGGCTCCCATCTCTCTTTGGCTTGGCTGACTCGTCGACTACTGCTTTCAATTTTAGGGACTCATTTCGGCCTAGCTGGCTACCCTTGTAAGCCTTTAGCTTGCGGCCTGCTCGCGCCTCGCTATCCTGTATCGCCGTTGCCGCTGGCTGAGTCACTCCTGGCACTATGAGTGGGCGACGGCGCTGCCAAGGGGCGGGGGGCAGGGGGCCAGGGGGGCAGATGCGCAAGCTGCCGTTACCTGACCTTGGTTTGGCTGATCTGCTGCCTCGTGTCCATGCAGCTTCTTCAGCGTCTTTGTGGACGGTGCACGGACCCAACTACCTAGCTTGGTAAGTGGTTTACTTTGCGCCCTGCGTGGGCCTCGTCTCGCTGCACGTCCGTCGCCGCTGGCTGAGTCACTCCTGGCACTATAAGTGGGCGACCGCGTGGTGGCGGGGTGCGAGTCACCTACCCCAGGCCACGTTTGCTGACTCCCTTGTTCTTTAAAGCATCACTTATGCCTCCGGAGGTGCGTAGCTTCACGCCTCGTGGGTGTCGACCACGGGACTGATCGGCCTGTTGCCCTCAGACGCGCTCAGGGAGGAAGTTCCCTCACCGCACCATCCACGTCGAAATAGACGTCGCCGATGCTCTCATGGAAGTCCTAGAACTCGATGAGGTTGAGGAGGAGATGGAATTGGATCCTCTTCCTAGGGCGGGGGCAGGGGGCGGTCCCTACGGACTGGCGGTGGAACCTCCGGTTCTCCCGTTCCCAACTTCCTTCGAAGACCTCTTCGATGGGCCCCTCAGCCCTGTTCCTTCCCGGTCCTCGTCCCCGGTCCCCTCCATGGAAGACGTATTCGATGGACCCCTTAGCCCTGTTCCTTCCCGGTGCCCGTCACCGATGCGCCCGGCGTCACCCGTACTTCCCCGGAATGCGGCTTTGCCAAAGGCGTCACCCCGCGCCCCTCCTTCCGCCGCCTCGTTTCCCCCGCCCGCTGGCTCATCCGCCTCGCCCGAGGTCGGGGCCAATGCTGGCTCGTCAGTCGGGCCGTCCCAGGCCGCCCACACGCAGCCACGCAAGAAGCGGCGCAAGGCGGAGTACGACAAGGCAAAGAGGCAGGAGAAGAGGAAACAGGAGAGGAACTCCGTGTGGGCTGGTAGGATCAAGTTGTGCATGCCGGATATTCTGGAGAAAACAAAAGTTATGGAAACCGACATCTCTGCGAAGAAGCTGCCGATTGCGAACGGCGGTTACGTCGGCAAGCGGGACCCCTCCCTCAAGGATGAGGCGGAATGGACTTTGGACAGGTGCCGTGACGAGGGCATCCCCATCCAGGCATGGGATGGCAAGTAAGTGGCCGAGTATCTTTATGTGTCGCCTTGCTCACGAAGATGCATAGGACCCCCATGGTGCTCGTTGATAAGGAGGGCCGCATAATTGCGCTCTTCGGTGCTCGACCGGATGACAAAGACTACGAGGACCTCATATTGAAGGTCTCAAACGTCATCGAGAGTGCCCGGAGGCGTTGCAAGTTCGCGGATAGCCGGCTAAACCACCGCCGTGGCAGCCATGCGGCGTTATCCAAGGGGGCATCCCACGGTGGTGGCTCCAAGGTAAGCTTACTGCGGTCCTCATGGCAAATAGCACCTCATCGTCTGCTACCAGGAGCCAGGCATAGTCCGGAATAACGCTCACAATGCGCGCATTCTGGACGAGCTGTGCCGGGATCCCTCGATCGTGCGGATAGCGGGAATGGGAAGCAGTGAGTTCCTACCCTCGTCCCTTGCCTTCATCGATCTCAGGAGCCGGTGCAGGCATGCTGGCAACGTTTGCGCCAAAGATTTACGCCGACACGCACCACAAGCTGGAACGCGTGTTTAAGCACCACAATTTCCCTCTTAATTTTTCGGGCAGCATCTACCCCGCAGTGACGTTCAACTTCGGTCCTCGCACTGTTTGCGTCCCCCACCTCGATGCTGCAAATGCTCCTATCAATTGGTGCCACATCTCGGCGTACGGTCGCTTCGACTCCAAGCTCGGCGGTCATATCCTTCTGCTCAAACCCCGCATGGCGGTTGAGTTCCCGGCTGGGTCACACGTCCTTATCCCCTCGGCTCTCTTTCCCCACGCAAATATCGCCATCCAGCCAGGCGAGATGCGCCAGTCCTTTACGCAATACTGCGCCGGCGGCCTCCTCCGATGGGCTGACTGTGGGTTCCGGACGGTGAAGAGACTCGCTGAAGAGGACCCTGCCACTCATGCGAAGTACGTTGCGGGGCTGCGCGAGAGAACATTGGCTTGCGTCGACCTGTTCTCCACCCTGGAGAGCCTCAACGCTGATCGGGTGGCCCTGGTGCAAGGGCAGCTTTAGGTTATGGTGCTCGTGGAGATCGGTAGTTCTTGGCTTTCTTGTGGATATGAGCAACTGTGTGGATGTGATCTCGTACTCGGACTTGGTCATAGGCGTCGTTAATGTCATAGTTACTCCAATACATATGCGTGCATTGAGCAGATTCGTCATGGTAGTCTCACATCGCCCTCTGTGGCTTCAACTCCTTCCCCAAGTTCTTACTCTACATGGTGCTCGGCCTCACAGTATACCATTAGATACCAACACCAACATCGCCCCACTGAAATTATCGGCTGCCTCGGACTTGAACGACGATCCACCAACACAGGTGGGGGTGGAACCCACCAAACCCCCCCAACCCGTGTGCCCTTACCCACTCACAGGGGGCTGCAACCCGTGCACCGGTGGGGGTACTGTCTAATCTGATGGTCAATAAGGCTGTGCTCATCGGCAGTGAACACTGTAATAGCTACAGCCTACTACTGTGCAGCACGCCTCCTCGCCCCTCCGCCTCTCGGGTGCCCTTCTCCTCTTCCTCACACATGTTACCTGGTCCCTCCACCGTCCACCTCCCCAGTCCATTCAAGAAGTGGTCGACAGCGTCCTCCCGTCAAGGGGCCTCCGGCACACGCCATTGTGGTGAGTACAGCGCTGCCGCCCTCTCCTCAATTCCCTCCAGCAACGAACAGTACCACCTTGATGAGCGATTCGAACGTGTTTGTTACCATCGCGAGGATGTCGTCGTCGGGGCCGCTCATGCGCACAAGCACAGGGAAGCCCATGAAGATGATGTACGGGAGTGCTTTGATGTCGAGTTTCTGCACGATATCTGGGAAGCAAAGTTAGACGGCCGGATGCAAGATTTCTTTACAAACACCACTCACGGTAGATGAGCTCGATGGTGCTCTGCCGGTTCACCAGGGCGGCGGAGTCCCCGAGGTACGGCACGACCTTCTCGATCATGCCAGTGCATCGTGTCGCCAATGAACATATCGCGGATGGTCGCGAAGCAGCGCGCCGCGGACTGGTGCACGATCTCGAAACAGCTCCGGAGCGCGAGGACGACGTGCGGGAAGAGCTCCCGGCAGTCGTGTGAGAGGTCCTCGTGGGACGTTGAGACGAGCACGCTGAGCGAGCCGATCCCATCCTGCTCGTACCACTTCTCGATCTGCCTGTCCGTCTTTTTCACGACGTCTGTGCACGGAGCGTGAGCACAAGGAGCGCCCCCCATCGAGATATGAGCGAACGGCGAACGCGCCAGTGGCGCACGCGCTGAGCAGCCCGCCCGTCATTGCCTGCCACATCCTCGGGGCGGACTCGAGCAGCGTCGGCCCGAACTTGACGGACAGCTTGTCGAGCGCGAGCGGTGCACCGCGGCGGAAGAGGCGCGCCTTCGCCAGGTCCTCGAGTTACTTCGCGTCTTCACCGTTGGGCGCGGCGCCCGGGGAGGACTTCGCCAACGAGAGCACGCCGTTGAGCGCCTTGCGGCGGAACGTGAACGTCAGTGCCTGCTCGACGTCCTGGTAGAGGAAGGTGTAGAGGTTTCTAACGATCTTGTCTGATGGCTGTGAGATATCGTGCCGCACACAGAACTCGGCGAACGCCGCGGCGGCGGCGGCGGCGGCAGGGTGTGTCTGGAGGGAGAGATTCTCCTCGTTCTGTAAACGGGTCAGTATAAGCACGGTCCCTGGGCCGAGGCAACATGGTGCTTACCTTGATGCTGTTCATGATGTCCTTGACGATCGGGCAAAGTTTGTCCGGCGTGCCCCTGAACACGACGAACGCCGCGGTGAAGGCCGCAGCAACACACATCGTACTGTGCCTTGACCTCGATGAACATGTCAATGCTCCCCGAGCCGCTTGTACTTGATGATAGCGATTCCGCACTTCTTCGTGCGCCCCAGGCTTTCCTTGAGCTGGCCGAACATCGCGCCGCTTGCGCGATGGCGATCGTGAAGCAGTGCTCGCGTGTGCCCGCCACGTCGATCTCCGTTCCGAGCGTGGAGCTTGAGCTTGCAGTTGCCGGCCGTACGCGAACGACTACATCAGGTTGTAGCATTCACCGTGAATGCGCGCGAGGGCGAGCGCCATCTCGTGCTACGACGAGGACAGCTCCGCCTGCAGCCACGCGAGCGTCTTCGTCGCGAGCTCAGCGGCGAGCGAGATGCCTCTATGAGGAGCGGCACGCCCGCCGGCAAGCGTCCGCCGTACTCGTGCGCCCAGCACTCGGAGATGATCGCCGCGAGGAACTTTTGGAGCATGCTCGTCGAGCCGATGTAGTGCACGAGGATCGGACGGGAGGTGTCGTCCACAGAACGCGCCTTTTCCTGTGGCGTTGTTAGATCTTCTCTCCTGGTGGAACGCGGACGCCGGAGAGCACTTACGTCGCTCAGCCAAAAGGCGATGATGTATGCTAATGCCGACGAGGAGGCAAGTCGCGCTTGGATGATGACTTCTACAGGCACGAATGATAGATCTTGCGTGAGCATATTCTTGTCCACGTTGTGCTGCTCAGATGGACCACCATTCTCTGCGCCTAGGGTCGCATCGTAGAACGTGGAATAATCCAGAGGGAGCCCGAGGGGTGTCATCAGCACCGCATACCACTCCAGCAGGACCTGCTGCGTGACGGTAGCCTCCATACACCCCTCTGTTGGGCTCATGGTAGAGAGAGCGTCCTTCCAGATGGCCAGGGTAGCCTCGTGGATGTCGCAGCGCTCCCCCACGAGCAAGTTTTGAAAGAGGAGATGGAGGAACGGCACACCCATCCACCCCCGGGGCAATGACGCCACGGACATGAACGTGTGCAGCGTCTTGGCGACTGCTAACCGCACATTTCCGATCGTGTGCGGAAGAAGGGAGACAAGATCGGTGCGAGCACAGTGATAGGATGTCTAAAAGGGGGGGTGAGTACGTATTTGCCCCACGGTTCAGGAAACGGACTTACGCTCTTGCCTCGTCGGCGATGATTTCAATGACTTGGTTGTATGCCTAAAGCTGGCCTGGAGACAATGTTAACCAAAGTTAACGTCCGCTCTACAAGACCCCGCTTACCAAACAAGCACGTCATGGCGCCGACACTGGAGCTGAGGCCGTCCTTCATGTTGCTGGGGCAGCTCCGCAGCACGGCCAGGACGCGGCTGAGCTCTTTGGGTAATCTCACCACCAAATAGGACGCGAAAATTGGTCTTAGACACCACCCACGCGTTGGAGGTACCTGTGTCATGGATTGAGTCGGTCGCAGATCACTTACAACACAGGAACTCACGCTTGGAATTTGTCTCGTTGATCTTCAGATTCGCATCAAAGTCAGCGTCCACCGACATGCTTCTGGAGGCAGACTCACCTCTCACCTAGCTGTTCAACTCTATCCGCAAAGGCTATATGACCTTCTGCCTAAGAGCGGACACTAGCTTGGTATACACAGCGCACGCGACAAGCATTATATCCTGCTCGTGCTCCTCGCCCCCATTGCCCCCGTCCTCCGAGACGTCGAACCCATGGTCCAGACTCTACATGCCACAGCGACTCCTGGAACAAGTACCAGGACGCAAGCGTCATCTCGCTCTCCTCCTCGTCCGCACCGTAGTGTCTGGGCAGCGCCGTGTATGCCAGCACCGGCCGGAGGAACGTTTGCATGAGGCGTACGAAGGACGACGGACGGCAGTGGTGCAGGCAATGCGAACGGAAGTGGTGCGGGAGGCCAGGTTTGCGATGTTCTTCGCAAAGTATATCGCAGAGCGGTCACCAAGTGCCACCAGGAACATGCACAGCGAGTGCAAGACTTCGTCAACGGACGCGCCTGGAGCGGAAGAGCCTTAGGGTCAGCAAGGTGCGGACATGAGAAGGGGAACAACATACTCTGGAAACTATTGCTTGGATGCCAGCGATCTAGCCAGAGGAGGAGCGGCTCAGTCGCCGTTTTCGTCCCTGTATTATAGGAAAGCGCAGAGTTGGGCAGGAGTTCCTGAAGGGTGTCCAAAGCAGCGACGAAGGCCATGTCACAGTAGTCGAGGGTACGTTCTACTTTTGGGGTCATGAGGGAGAGCAGGAGTGGTATAAGGGGTGTGATTTGGCTGTATCGCGGCTCAGAACCCAGAAATAGGATTGAAAAGACGACACGCACTTCGCAGAGAGAACGGACATCCATCCATCCATCTCCATTCATCCTTGCAAGGTTTTCAGCGCGTGATTAAGCTCGCTTGGTGAACGCTGCACTGATACAGTCATTGACGGCTTGGGTCACCATCGGAACAGCATCAACCAAGGTTCTTTGCATCTGGCTCCTACGGAATGCCAGTCAGGCGAGACCTGCATAGATGTGGACCCATGACGCACTTGCTTTGAGGAAGTAGATCTGCTCCCTCAATATCTTCCGATTCAATCGCTGAAAAGTCTAGCATATGTTCACGGGCCACGGCCCACGCCCATACCGGACAGTGCGTTGATGGACGAGCGCAACCCGTCGGGCTGGCAGCGAGAGCATTGTCCAGGATGGAGTTTCATTGCAAGGGTAGTAATCTGCCATTACAAATTCGGTGCTGATCGTACATGTAGGGGTAGAGGGTAGAGGGGAGGCAACGCACTGCAACGAAGAGTTTACAGAGATTTACTCGAGCCCACCCACCAGTCACTGCCCGGCCAGCTGATTCGAGGACCACGTCCCATGATCGTTCATAGAATCCTCCCGTACACTGTCCCTGTATACCACCATTGATGTTATTCACGTAAACACAGGAGATGGAACGGTTAACGCTGCTCACCAACTCCGTGAAATCTTGACCTGAAGCATGTGCTCGCCGAATAACTGCACGTTGGGGTTTATATCGCTGAGAGAAGGTAGAAAGAGACCCTAATCCCCCGGTTGACGTTGGATGTCATACAATTTGTGTTGAAGACGCTGCGGCTGTTCCGAAGATAGGTGGGATTGTGGGGTATAGGTCTGCTGTATCAACTGGGGGGTACAAGGAGCCGATCAATACGGTATTCCTAAGGAGGAAGACGAGTAGGAAGTCGTTCCAAAGGACGGGATGGCAGATCAGGAGGGAACGGGAAGCGTACATACCTGAGCGGTGCGGGCTCGGAGCCACAACTTGTCACTTGTGCAAGGATAGGAAGGAATGCAGCCATGAATGCGGAGAAAATTGCCAATATTAAGTCGCCCAGTATGTCGAAGCTGACAAACAGGAAGAAAGAGATGGCAGACAGATGGAAGCAGGAGGGGACGAAGGAGGCGGGGACTGTAGTAGGAATTCAGGCTTGGACTTACCACCGGCTCTCCTCCTCCTTGAGTGATTACGTAACACACTTACTGACCCTTGTTCCGCTCTCTTCGAACGGGCCATTGCGAGGCTGTCCTGGTTGTCTTCGACATGCTCCCTTCACTACTCCCACTCACGTTTTCAAAACGGTACGTGAACTTGCACGTCATGGCCATGATGGGAGGAAGAGCTGATTTTTCCTACTGTACTATCACATAAGACAGTTGAGCGCACACGACACATTCCGACTGTTACGAAGCTGCAGTGCCCACGAAATTGTATCATACAGCCCGTCGCGTAACCGGAAGAGGCTTCGTCATTCAATGACAAGGCTGCCACATCGCGCAATTTGTAGACAGAGTAACACCTCGGCGCCGCTAGGAGTGAACGCTCCAGGGTACTGCTCACCAACGTGCGGACACTGACCCCTCTTCATGCTGTAGACTCTTCGTGCTACATGGCATACTACCCGGCGACAGCTCCATGCTCCTTTAAGAAAAAACAGGTCAGCGCCGACTGCGCCTGCAAGATGATGACACAGGCGGGGCGGAGTGCACGGAGGTTTGACATGTGCGATACGGTATGCCATCCTTCTGTGTATCCTGTGAACTGTGAATGTCCGCTCACCTTGACTGCATCTGGTTCACCATCTCGCATAACCTGCCGAAACCCTCTACATTCTGCAAGCAGCCGCCCTGCGCTCTCCATTAGCCTCTTCCTACCACGCATCCGCCTGCTCAACCCTACCTTCGTAGCCTGTCCCTAGTCCTCTTCCTACTACCCCACCTAATCCCTCCATCCCACGACACCTCATGATGATCAACAGCTACCTCCCATGGCTGGCCCTCTCCCTCGGCGGAGCATCAACAGCACTCGCCCAACCCCGCGCCGGTTTCGGTTTCCCGCCCAGACACAGCGCCCAGACAGCGCCGCTGGTCCTCCCCTCTCTGATCTCCAGGCGTCAGTTCAGCCCATGAACGTACGTCCACCCCTCTCTCCTCCCGTCCTCGCTCCCGCTTCCGTTCACGGATCTGTATCTCGGGCGGCCCCAGTAACAACATCCCCCCGGGCCGCAGGGCAATGCAGGCTCCATCCCCCAGGAAATCAAGCTCCGCAAATGCAACTAGCTCAATAGCCTCGTCCCCCTCGCGGCCAGCTGCAACACGCCCCTCCCGCCACAGCTCACCAGCTTCCCCCTTTCCTCAAATTTTGACCCTGCCCAAATGCCTTGGAAGACCCTAGAGGTCTCTCCAACTCCCCTCGGGGCCATCCGTTTAGGAGGAAAGGACGTCGTCCTCTACCATTTGTGTATCCACGTCACCAATGCTGGAGGTCTCAGATGGCCCCGCGGTGCGTGAGCATTGTCCTGTCCCCTTCGTACACGCCGTTTAACGTTTTGTTGTTAGCAGGCTCTGCAGCACTTGTTCTGGTCTGCCCCGTACACAGTGCGAGCGGGCGGTAGGTTGAGGGAGGGAAAGGGAGCCAAGGGTGGGTAACACGCCTGTGGTTTCAACTTCTGCAACAACCTGACCTATTGTCACGCTCGACGCCAATGTGAACCTCGACATCAACGTCTCGGACTATGACGTCAAGGGCACGCAGCTCTTCTTACCCCACGATAGCAACAACAACGGCGGCTGCTCTGTTCCAGGCGACTCCAACCTCACGCTCTCCGTCTCGCCCAACGTCACCTCGCATGTCCAAATCACTACACACCGCATCCCTACGCTCGCGTTCAACATTGACGTCCTCTTGGACAAAGCTCATGTGACGACCAAACTTGGTGTCGGCGGCGCACATGTTAATGGCAACCTCTCATGTATTCTACTAGCTACAAATCTAGAACAAATTTAACACTGTGCGCGTGTGTGTGCGTGCTCAAGGTTGGACAATATATATGTGCTTGCGGGGTCGGACGCTGTATTAAGCTAATTGTATACAGCTAGTTGGCAGGATTCAGGCTGTTGGCCTTCCGCTAATATAATCTCCTTTGGCCCTGTAGTCTAGCCAAAAGTGCCACACTGATTCAATTAACAAAACTACTAACATAATCAACTTGTAGCACATCAATAAGTCTACAGTATACAGCTAATTGGTTCAGTTGGAGACTCAAAGAGGGACACAGAGACACCAAAGATCGTTAACAAGAAGGCACCAAATGTTAGTTTCCAGAGATATTAGCTGGGAGTGGAAGGTAACGTCTACGAATTGAAGTCCGCGATATACAAACTACAGTAAAGACTGAGCGAGTCCGCGGAGTAAAAGTAGTCCGAATGTCGCTTGGCAAGAGAAAATCATGAGCTAGGGGTTGAGCAGAACGGGATAGAAGATGTGGTGTCCGATGACATTGCTAGAAAGCGGTGCGGTAGCGAAGGCTAACTAGAATTAAGACGGCGAAAGACTTCAGCTCACACGAGGGACGCGATGACCGCCTAGTCCCACCCGAATATCCTCCATCCGAAAGGGACGAGCTCCATCGTGAGGACAATCATAACGACAGCCGCGAAGAACGAGATGATGAGGGAGACGCGAAAGCGTGTGAGGATCTTGGGGACCTCCTGCCAGAAGTTGGACCTCTTTCTTCGTCGCACCCCACGTGATGTTGTACGAGAACGTATGCGCGAGGGGGCCTGCGAAAGGTGAATGCTGAGCTCGCTGAAGAAGGTGCAACGCACGAGTGAAGTGTTAGCTGAGCCGAGTCGTGACAGTCGAGGCGAGGAGGCAGACAGACACGGGGAGGAGGACGGCACGTACAAGAACGGGATCCATGTGAGGTTCTCAATGACTGCTGGTCCGCTTCCCAATGTTCGTACCAATCGCCACCACCCTCTACCGACTGCACACAAACGCAAGAACATCTATGTCAGATAGGATGATGCCCGCAACAACCCACAGCCACGTACCACAGTCGAGGAAGGTAGGGAAGACTAAGCGGCGGTGTGGGGCAATGAGAGTTCGTCGAAGGTGGTCTTGTCACTTTTACAAGCTTGACGTCGGTGTTCTAAGGGCGCATTTGGCCTCGCGCACGTCTTGCTTGCGTGGAGCATATTTGGGGACCAGAGCCAGTGGTTGCACCGGTTAGTATAACACGAATAGTGTGCGAGGTGGAGTGAGAGGGAAAACAGTGGTGACAGAGTTTGCAGATGTCTGGAGACGTGGGGGGGGGGCGTCTTGTACGCTTGGGAATGTGCATGAGACAAATTTGAGCAAGGGCGTACCTAATGAAACCCTCCCTCTCCTACTCCTACTGGAACTCGGACTCAAACTCCTATGGGGCCTCCTCGACATCGTTTTCGTTTTGATGTTGCCGCCGCCCAATCATCTTCGTTGTTGCGTACGTGATCGTTGTCGTCACAAGATCCTCGTCTTGGGCCAGCGCGTGGCGATGGTCTCGGAGGCCCGTCAAAGGCTGGTATGTCGATGCGGGGGTGCGCGAGATTGAGAGGCGCGCGGAGAGCGACGACGTAGGCTTGTGCAGGCTTGAGTGGGCCCTCGGAGACGAGGACAGGGTCGTGCATGATGGAAGCTGCCTTGCAAATGATCTGGTCCAGAAACACGACCGTACCCTTGCACATGCTCACGCCGAGGACGAGGCCGTAGTTGACATGTTCGAAGTTGTTCGCCCACCTTGGAAGAATCGATGCAGGTGGAGGTCTTGCTGGGCCGCGACCACGTAGACCATCTTGTCGAACTTGTACTTCTCGTAACGTTCGATCGACCCGCCAATGTCGCGCGTGAGGTGGATCGACGTGCCGTCTACATGACCACGGCGGTCAGCAAGACACTTCCCGAACGCACACAACACTCAACGCACCTCGTTTCAGGACGACCGCCTTGCCAAGCTTGTGCTTCTCCAGGTAGATCCGGAGAGCACCGTTGTCCTCCTCGACGAGGCTCATCTCTTGCAGCCGCTCCAACTCGCCCTCTACCAACTTCGCAGAGACCTTGCTCTCGCCCGTGTACTTATCGAAGTGGACACTCAGGCACCAGTACTCCTCCTCGTACTTGCGGACGGAGAGCTCGCGCCAAACTCGCCAGTTCTTCAACGCCTCCTCTTGCCGTCATCTACGCGCTTGGTGGACGCGGCCGCCTGCTCGCGCACCGTCGGGTCGTCCGCCTCGGCGTTCACCTTGACGTAGATCCAGAACAGGTCCTGGATCGCGTTCTTCTCAAGAGCTTCCTGCGAGCTGAACTTCTCGAATCCGATCGCGATTAGGCCAAACTGGATAATGCGCGTCAGGTCTTGAAGAAATGCGTACGCGGAGAGTAACAAGAGAGTTTTCCAGTCACGGCGTACCCCTCACATGTAGCAGGAGTGTGCGGGGGGATCATATATTCAGGGGAAACGCGCACCTGGGTACCATAATCTCCAAGGTAGTTGAGGGAGAGAACTTCCCATCCACGCGCGCGGTGGAGGTTTGAGAGGAACGCGCCGATGATCGTACTCCTGAGGTATCCAATATGGAACAACTTCGCGATGTTGGGGGTCGAGTGCTCGATAATGACGCGCTTGCCGTCGCCAAGAGAGTTCGCACCGTACTAGGGTTGTTTTGATTCGGTGTCGTAGGAGAGGGCGTGGATTTGGTCAAGGATGAGGCGGGTGAGGGTTGCGGTTCGGCACTTGAAGTGGAGGAAAGCGCGGTCGTACGTGACAGTCTCGATACATTCTTCCGGCTGGAACTGGAATGCGTCAGCTTACGTCGACAGAGAGAAAGTGGGCGAGATGGAAACAAGCGTCTTCGCTTAGAATAAGAGAACCCTAACCCTAACGTCGCGATATACGCCGATATTATGGCCACAAGTCTAGGTTCGTGAAACAAAGTGGACGAGGGCGGGGGAAGAGGAAGTTCTAAGCGGAGAACAGGGGAATAACACACACCTTTTTCGCAAGCTCATCGGCCTTCCCGGACAGGCAGAACCGCAGCAGCGCAACCATGAGGTCCTCACCCTCCTTGCCATAGTCCACGCCCTGGTAGACCTGCTCAACGGTGGGGGGCTAGAGGGCGTCTGCGACGGTCTTCGCGATGACGATTTAGAAGGAGTCGAGGACGCAGCGGGTGGGGTTTGTCTCGGGGACTTCTAGGAGCCTAGGGAGGTCGACGGGGACGGAGAAGGGAGAGGGGGCGAGTTTTGGCCTGTTAGCGAATTCGGTGGATGTTGACGCCATGGTGCGCGATGTTTGAAAGGGTCTAATTGGCAGCGGTGCTTCTGGGATCCGCATCAGTGATGTCCTCGAACATGCTCGGCGGGAGAGACACACCAACCTTGCGACCACAGCATTTCAAGATTTACAGGTGAGGAAGTGTCGGCGGAGACCGAGCGCCACGGCTCGAGACAGACGAACGAGGCGCCTGAACTGAGGAGAATTGGGAAGGACTGTGTGTGATGGGATGCGTCAGAGGGGCTTATGCGCTACGGTCTTACGAAGGCGGGAAGCTTACAAAGTAGATCCCGTTGGCCTGGAATGTGCGCGTCCCAAGATATGAACAGTTAGGGTGGTATTTGGATCCGGCCTTGCGGGTCAGAGCGTACTGGACATCGGCGAGCAACGTCACTCGAGCTTCCGACAAATGAAATCTTGAAAGGGACGTGGATCAGGGACCACCACCCTAGAAGGGGCGACCCGGATCGAGTGACGGCCTAAATGTCCAACTTTGAAGAGTCTGATGTCGAT